>JASGXE010007171.1:0-34427 GCA_030068105.1 Sinentomon sp. SZTP_YWyxl
AAACCCTAAAAAAGGAATCCGAAACCTGGAAAACTCAGGGAATTCCGATTTTTCAAAGTGGCAGCAACCATGTTGAATCATGCATCCGCCTCTTGAATTGACTAATGAGTTGTACCTAGGGTGAGTTGCAATGGGGAATACGGCCGAGTGTCATCACATGACTAGACGTTAAGGATGACACACTGGGGAATCAATCGTCCTCTGAAGGTTAATTGATTTCCAACAATGCGCAGTGGTCACCAGTTGGTGGTGAGGTGACATTTCTGCTGCATATTGGGTACACTGGGCCTGTTTGTTGATTTTTTGCTTTCCGTGCAGTAGGTATGGATGTTAAAATCGGGACTTCTTTTAAATCCAAAATAAAACGGGAACCACTGATTTCTGTTTTTTCTGTTTCAATTTTAGTGTTGGTAAACATTATTTTTGCTTTCAACCTTGTGGGAAATTCTCTCGGGGTGCATCTCTCTGATATTAGGCCTCCAAGCTTTCACTTTATCTTTCTTTCTTTCTACGTCTCTTTTTTTTATCCTCACTGCACATTTCATTTCTTGATGTTTCGCTCCAATATTCTTGAGGGGAAGTTCTTAAGGCTTTGGGGATTTAATGAGTTTAAAATATCACGTCTCACAATTTCAACTTTGAAAAGTTTGGCCAATGTTTTCTGATTTGAGACCAATTTTCCAAGAGATACCTAGCTTGTGAGTTGTGATGTTGGAATTTTTTTGAAGAAAACTTGTGGCAAAATTTTGTGATCCTGTCGGTTCAAAATTTGGGGGAAAACTGCAATAATTTCAAAAATATTTACCAGGTGCAAAATTTTGTGATCCTATTGGTTCAAAAATTGGGGAAAACTGCAATAATTTCCTAAATAGGTATTTATCAGATTAACAATTTCTGAGCAGGCCTATTTTAGATAGAAATATTTTTGGCACGAGGACTCACAAAGTTTTGCACTGCACGACTAAAAAATTCGAACCGTGGATTTCCCTGAACATAAAAACCCCAAAAAACAGAACCCTGAAAAATGTGGAGATTTAGTGAAAAACAGCAAATATTTGGCAATGTCTCTTTTTGTTACAAATTTACAGGTCCATCTGAAGGCATTGCCAGCAGCCCGTTCCTGCAATGGATCTTGTCGATTTGACGTTCGATAGCGACGAAGATGTCAAGCCGGAGACCGATGCTTCCGGTTGCGTTGTCAGTGCAGATTCTGGCCGGCAGGTCATCCAACCGATGTCATCTGCTGGTCAGGTCGGAATCACTTTGCAGCAGCTCATATCTTTAACAAACGGTGTTGAACAACGGGTTCTGGACGAGCCTGCGGCCAAGAGACCGAAACCTGACTCTGTCCCCAGTCTCCAGACAAATGGATTATTGGCAGCCAATCCTCAATTTACAGTTACACCTGTTCAAAGGTCACCTTTTGTCGGTGGTCAGCAGCCAATATATTCCCAAGCGAGCAACATTCCAGTTTCTGCACCTGCTTTCAGCCAGGCCATCTCTATCCACAGCCAAAACTCAAGTGTGCCCGTTTTGAACAGTGTCCAACAGAGTCAGCAGTACTTTGTGCAGGATCGTAATTCTGCAGCTAATCTGAACCACAATGTGCCTCCGTCTCTCCAAATAGAATCTACAACCACATTGCGCCATCTGCTACACAGTTTGGGGATGTGCCTCAAAGCACGCCAAGATTGCAGTGAGGTCGGATCTGAATCAGGGACCACCTGGAGGCACCTATCCTGCCAGTCAATTGGTGTGAGCATTTCACAGCCTCCTCAGCAAGTGTACGCCGCTCCAACTGTCCACCATGCACCAGTGAGTGCAAGTTTTCCGCAGGCCCAGGCGATGTATACTGGCCCCAGTTTCCTCCATCCAATGGTCAGTCAGAATGGGGCCGATGCCAGTGGTTCGGTGTTTGTAAACCAGAGTAACATGAGGTTGTCTGCACCAAGTGGGCTCCTTCAAGGATTTCAGAATGCTATCCCCGCTCAAGGAATGCCAGCTGCGGCACCATCACACACCACCCACCCACAGGTAGCCTATTCCCAGGCAAATGTCGTGCCTGTTGGGGTTCCTGGTGTGCAGTATTTGGTACCGGGAGGACACAACGTTCCGTGCACAACTTCGGTGACCTTTTCCCAGGCAAATGTCATGCCTGTCGAGGTTCCAGAGTGCAGTATTTGGTACCGGGTGGACACAACGTTCCCTGTACAACGTCGGGATACCAGGTTGGGTCCAATCCTCATGGCCCACCGGTGAATCAAAACACGAGTGTGCTTCCGCCTGGACCAGGTCTGCAGTCTCCGCAATTTGCTGGCATCGGTTATCAGCAACAGGCAAATGTCCACCTGTGTGACACTTGCGGACTGAAATTCGAAAGCTATCTATTTCTACATTTCCATCGGTTGGTGATACACGAAATTGACAATAGACTGAATCCAAAATTCTTTTGTCGGTTTTGTCCTTTAAAGTTTAATCAAGAGATGTACCTTGACATGCACCAACGCATCTCTCATCCTGGGTTGTCATGATCAGTGGCGGATCCGCCTTTTGTCAAGGGGGGCGCCGGATCATGGCGCCGCAGGGCCCAGAACCGGGGTCCGGGGGCTGGAGCCCCCCGGCGGGGTTCCAAGGGGCAGAGCCCCTGGTGGGGGGTCTGGGGGGCGAAGCCCCCCAGAAGCCAAAGACATCTTTTAAAATTGCTTCCTGAAAACCACTCTCAGAACACTTCAGAACTAGTTTTCTCCCAAAAAGACACCTGTTTAATTCAGCTCAGATTCTGGTTATAGTTCTTGTTTGTGTTGGCATTTTGATATGGAACACTCAGATATGGAAGGAAGCTATGAGGATATGGAACACGGATGTGTGAGTCTCGTCTGTCTCTGCAGCAGAATTCCAAAGCTTGAATGCACATCACAGTTCACAACACAATAATCCATTGGTCCAGCTTGGATCGGAATACCTGGTCATACATGCCACAGACCTGAGCTGCGGGAAATGGCGCCTTGCTTGGAAATCATTTCAGTTTCGGAACGTTATGTAGGTACCTAACGGCGTGAGAGGTCATGTTTGGGGCTCGGCTGCAGGCAGTCTCGAGGACAGCCGCCCCAGCATTGCAGTCGTGACATTTCATTCCTGGATTTGGTCGGGAAGCATTGTTCTGCCTATAGCAACATTCCAACATCACACATGCAATGAATGTGAAATGGCAACGTGACACAATCAAATCAGGTACCACGTGATAGGTTTTAACCAAGCGCACCCGTCGCCGCCCGTTGTTGGCAATCATTGCACCCTTGCACGTGTTAAAATAGATTTTCTTGGCAGCCATATAGGTAAATGGGATAAAACTTGAGTTGGTCGAGCATCCACAGAAAAAATTGCAAAAAGCACAACAGATGATAAAATAGGGGAACAGCTTATTCCGGTTGTGGATAAGATGACCCTTTCTCATTATCCGTAGTATTGAGACCGCCTGTCTGGACAGAACATTCTGTCAAACTGTTCTATCATGCTGCAGGACCCCAAATTCCTTCTCCATGCATACACTAACCGTTGAGTTTCTTCTGGGCGAAAACGTCAATTTTCGAGCATAAAAACAGCACCTTTTTGTAGCGGCCAAAAATCATTTTTCGCCGTATTTTATTTTTTTTGGCCGCAAGGGGGGGGCGGTCGCCCCCCCGCCCCCCCTGTATCCGCCACTGGTCATGATCTCTGCAATGTTTTGATTGCCTTTCGACGATAAAGTCTTTTTTCAGAATTCTGTTGACTGAATGATAAATTTATGAAGCTCTTGGTTGCTGTGGTGCAACAAAAAATGTTTGGCTTGTGTAGGCATAACAGGCCCAATTTCCATCAATTTGTAACATGCCGTCTTTTGCCTTTTTTGGATTTGCAGTTCTGAAATAGCTTTTGAACATTTCAACTTTCACTCCAGTTCTGTCGCATTTTCAGTCATCACACCACCATCTTACGAGCAAACTTTGGGAAGGGACTCTCTTGTTGGTACGAGTACATCGTCACATGAATGCACTCGAATCAAAATCGCTCTGGAAACACCAGGTGACAGTCGGAAAATATGTTTTTCCAGGTGGCTCAGGAATGACGTGGAGTGAACGAAGGCTGCTTACACAGGGCGAAAGCAAGGTTGCCAAAAGTTACACATTGTTGTTCATTAATTTCTGGTACCAAAGGTGCAGCTATTCTCTTTGAAATGTCTTTGAATTGTGGTGCACATTTTGCCATTTTATAATTGGTTTCTACTTTTTACAGTGGAAATATAGTCATGTGCCATATCGGTGCAGGACAGGTTCGTAGGAAATAGCTGTACCAGCGTTTTAACTGCCTATTAAAAATTCAGATAAAATGGTTGTATAGCGGCGGCGCAATTAATGAACTCATACATGTAAAAATTTGCGGCCATTCAGATTTCAGCAAAAACTCTACGCTGCAGAAATTAAAGTCCTCTTTCATAAGCGAGGTCAAAATCTGAGACCTCTGGAACGCTTTGTTGCAGTCTGGCGCTTTAATTTCTACCGGCTGCATAAGAATAAAAAGAAAGAAAAAAAAGTTTGGAGGCAACAGTTAAATGGGAAAAACATGTGTGGGTACATCAATTCCGCCGCCACTATACAAATAATTTGTAAATGCAGACAGGTACAGGCCTGAAATTTCCACTAAAGTGTCAATTTTCTTTTGCCCAACCAGAATCCAAGCAAAATGCATTTTATTTTCCGGCACCTGATTTGCACAGAACATGTCACAAATCAGTGATCCACTTTGTGTTTGGTAACAGTTTGGACAGGTCGCGAGGGTTTTCTGAAGGGATCTAAAAACAAGTTAGAATTTCTGCATTTTATCACCCACCACAGATGTGGTAGGTATTTATTGTCTGATTTTTCCAGACTCGTAACGCAGTGCCTCCTTTGTCACCGAGAAAATAACAAATGAAAAAATATGACCATGATTAAAATGAAGTTGGCTCGAAAACCACTCCAGGCAAAAGGTCCAATTTCCACCGCAGGTTTGTCCTGTAAACCACAGAGGTTTGTCCTGTATGGTTTTTTAAGTACCTAAAATATTGCACTAACCTCAGGACTGATATTTTCCTAAAGTTCGTGAGATGGTGTCAAAATGTTGGAGGAATCAGGACATCATTAAATTAAATTGGAGATGCGAGTTAAATTGGAGATCTTTTAAAGAATCGAGTTTGCTATCACCTTAACCACGAGTCCGCTATCGCCTATCGGTACCAACACCTTTCCAAGCGTGCTGTCTCAAAAATTCTGTGCCTTTTTCAAATATCTTTTGTGATCTCAGAATGTTTGGAGCCAGAAATAGCCTGAAGTAGGCCTAACTGAGAGAGACACCTGCAGATGAACCACAAAAACATTGAAAGAATTAAGTTCACAAAAGTTTGATTTTTAAGAACCTCAACTGCGTGGCATTTTTCTGGAACACCACGTGGTTCTGCTTTGGCCTGGGTGTTTCATTTGTGTTACCTACTTAATTATTGTGGCAGGACCAATTAAAAAATCAGAATACCTAAATCATTCAAATTTCGCCCCACCAATGGAGTAACTATCTCTATTTATCTCAACCAATAAATTATCGAAGTTTTTTTTAAATTACATTTTGCTCTCTTATGCCCAGTTGCACCAACAAGGATCAAGCTTTGATCTGGGATCAAACTACTCTGATCCTGTCTGGGATCAATCTCTGATCCTGGATCAGGCAATGTAAAAACCATATGCTTGATCAGTGTTCGATCCGAGATCAAATCTTGATCCTTGCTGGTGCAACTGGGCATTTGAGTGAGAAAGTATTCCCACGGGCTACATTGTCTGAAATGTCAGACTGTATTCGCAGAATCCTGGGCTCTGGAATACGTGGTCGAGTATTCCGACAGCAAAGCAGCATCTTTTTGTCAAGTTGTCAGCAAGAGAGGCATTAGTTCTGCGGGAGTATTCCGATCAGCTCTTTATTCGATCGGTGCTGGATTGGGCAAGATGAACCTCCCTTGTTATGCAAGGTTACGCATGCTCTACCCTGTTTGTCAGTGATTCGAAGTTTGATCCCGCACGGTGGCCATTCTCGTCGATTGTGCGGTTTTAACACAAAAATGCTCTGGTTTGTAGAGACGAGGCCGGAGTACTCGGCCAGTATTCAAGAGGCAAGGTAGTAACGCATTGGTTTTTGGGAATGGATGATATGATGTGTGTAGGTACCGTAATGACTTGTATATGGAACTGTCTTGCCTTCTGACCCAACAACTGACCTTCAAAAGTCATTCAACGATTTTCCTGTTCTAAAGGAAACATAAATAAAATACTTGTGAAAGCGGCCAACAGCCAAATTTGTTTGTTGGTTGAACAAATGCGTGGGAGTGCCAGCCGCTTTTACGATCTTTCAGTCAAAGAATGGATTTGGCTCTTCGTTGTTTTTCAACTATTTTATTGAGTTTCCTGATATTCCCATTCGTGGTCGCTTGCAATGGCTGCTTGGCAACTTTGGAGCAGCCAATCAAAATGTGAATGAAAAGCTGTTATTTGGGAACAATAGTGTGTTGTCTTGTTTTTCCTCAACATGCGTTTCTTGGCTTTTGGGTATTTTGTTAGCGGATCTTGCTTGCGGATCTTGCACTAACACAAAAAGTGGTTAAACCATTGCTAAGGCTAACGTTAGACTATGCCCATGGGGTCCAACTTCCAAATGGTGCATTGGTAGACTTTTCAGTTGAATAATTTGATTCAACTGTGTTGGTGGACTCAGCAAGAAAAGTCTCTCAAACTGCACTCGTTTGCAATTTCGGGTATGCAAACAACATCCTGTAGGATCTTGTGTTTTGCCTTTTCTTGTTTGTGCCATATCGTTAACTTATTGCAAGTGAAAATCAGAAATTGTTCTTTCCCCATCAAGTAAAGAAATTACGTTAGCTTCCATTGCAAGTGAAAATCAGAAATTGTATCTTTTCCCCATCAAGTCAAGAAATTACGTTAGCTTTCATTGCAAGTGAAAATCAGAAATTGTTTCTTTTCCTCATCAAGTCAAGAAATTACATTAGCTTTCATTGCAAGTGAAAATCAAAAATTGTTTCTTTTCCTCATCAAGTCAAGAAATTACGTTAGCTTCCATTGCAAGTGATAATCAAAAATTGTTTCTTTTCCTCATCAAGTCAAGAAATTACGTTTGCTTCCATTGCAATGAAAATCAAAAATTGTTTCTTTTCCTCATCAAGTCAAGAAATTACGTTTGCTTCCATTGCAAGTGAGGAATCAGAAATCGTTTCTTTTCCCGACCAAGTCAAGAAATTACGTTAGCTTCCATTGCAAGTGGGAATCAGAAATTGTTTCTTTTCCCCATCAAGTCAAGAAATTACGTTAGCTTCCATTGCAAGTGAGGAATCAGAAATTGTTTCTTTTCCCCATCAAGTCAAGAAATTACGTTAGCTTTCATTGCAAGTGAAAATCAGAACTTGTTTCTTTTCACCATCTAGTCAAAAAATTGCGTGAGCTTCCAATGCAAGTGGAAATCAGAACTTGTTTCTTTTCCCCATCAAGTCAAGAAATTACGTTAGCTTCCATTGCAAGTGATAATCAGAACTTGTTTCTTTTCCCCATCAAGTCAAGAAATTACGTTAGCTTCCATTGCAAGTGATAATCAGAACTTGTTTCTTTTCCCCATCAAGTAGAGAAATTACGTTTGCTTCCATTGCAAGTGAAAATCAGAACTTGTTTCTTTTCCCCATCAAATCGGAAATTGCGCTAGCTTCCATTGCAAATAGAAATCGGAACTTGTATCTTTTCCTATCGTCAAGAAATTACGTTAGCTTCCATTGCAAGTGAAAATCAGAACTTGTTTCTTTTCCCCATCAAGTCTAGAAATTACGTGAGCTTAGTTGCCTTTTTTTGCTTGGGAGGCGGAAGTTCTTCTAATTAAAGAGCCTTCAAGAAAAGTTTTTTCTTATTGCGAACAAAGTGGCTGGATTTGATGTGCATGTGTGTCCTTGTTCTGGAATCCTTTTGTCCTTTGGAAAACCGAACGGGTCCAGATGCCCTTTTCAAAAAATTTGGAGTCAGCTGATTCATTGTTTCAATTCAAGCACTGACGTTTGTTTCTTTTCCCATTCAAGTCAAAAAATTGCATTTGGTTCCATTGCAAGTTCTTTGCAACCTTTTTCACATTGTCGCAATGAATTTCTGATGTTGGCAGTGAAGGTGATTTTTTTTTGTCATCGGGTTGTTGACAATTTGGTTCCATTGGCAAAAACACGAATTTTCAGTTTCATTAGTGGAGTTCTGTACTTCTGGATATTTCAGAATATTAAAAAGCTCAATGTTGATCCTTTTCAGAGTGCAGCATGTGCACAAGGTGCTGCCACCACTTTTTGCTGAGGAAAAGACTTCCATTTTTCATTCAGAATTGCTCCCATAAAACACAATTCTCAGTGCCTTTTTGAATACCCTGCAGTATTGTGTGCATTTGTCGGAAGTTGTCAATTGTTATGATTGTGTCAAATTGACACAAATGGTACGAAGGGTGTTAGAATTGTTGTGCATTTGGTCACAATTGTTTTTTATTAATTTGTTTTCAATTTTCAGGATTGTGTTTTCCTCTTTCCTTTTTTTCTTTCCTTTTTTTCTTTTCAGTGTTCTAGATTATGTTTTCCTGTTTCCGCTTCATTGATGCAAAAATTGGCACATTTTTGTTATGTGAAAGGTGCCAAGTATTTGCGTCATTTAGGCATCTTACGCACTTGCAATTTCATTTAACAGTCTTTCATGTGAAATGTGGATGTTTAATTTTTTCGCTGTGTTGCTTTTACGATCATCTACGTGATCCTGGGACATGATCTTCTTGACATTTACAGCGCTTCATGTCTGGGTTGCAAAACAAATCCTTTGTTATCTGCCGTGGATGGAAACAGGATTGGAGTTTTGTGGATCACAGGGGAGGGTAGGTTCAAGTAGGATGCCCACAACTCCAGGGAGGGTGGTTTCATGACCCATTCTGGTTTTGACGTGGCATCATCACTGGGGCAGAGCTGCAAGAAGTCGTTTGGAGCACGGATTCTCGAGCCTGGTCATATTTTGGTCGAAAAAGCTTTTTTTTTCGCCAGCCCATTTCGATCCAGGTCGGCTCCCATGTGTCCCGGGGGCATTGCTTCCGTGCTCCCGACCTTTTGCAACCCTACACTGGCCTACCTCTGCTGTACGGGGTCATTTGTGGCAGTGGCTGTACTGAGCGACAAAAGTGCACGTTTCGATCTCTGTGCTGGTTTCTTACCCCCAGGGCCCCATATTTCTCATTTCTGACAGCTGTTTTGGGCCGTCTCGATTTAAGAAAACAGCCTGACATTACGGGTCTTTTCTGTGTTCCAGCCATTTGCCCTCATGTTCATTTTGGTTCAAGCCCAGTACTGCTTCACTGTATCTTTCTGTCATCTGAACATGCCCTTACACAGGGAAGACAAAACAGCATTTGCACCTTCAAGAGCATAAGGTACCCTGCCAACCAACCTTGAGTTTTCAATCACTGCACTCCAGTGGTCTTTTAGTGTACTCCTCGATAAGACACTGTTTATTTTATCATCTCTCGCAGCAGAAACTCCCATATCGTTCTTTAGACTGCCTAGTCTAAAGCGAACATTGATTCTCTGGAAGCTCAATCTAACTCGCAAAGAGCAGCTTGGAATTGCTAGAACCTAATTTTATTCATGTAAAAATGTTCCAGTCTGGGTTGAAACGTCCAATGGACGGCAAGTAGGCCTATGATGCGTGAATGGATTAATGTTTGGTAAAAGTGTTTAAATTCAGTGTTGCCACTCTGCCAGATCCAGTGCTGATGGACGAGAAAGAGCACAGAAACCGATGGTGACATCTGTGTTAACGGACCATCGCCGTGAAAGCAATTAAAATACAATTAAAATGTTGGCCTTAAAATTCACGTATTAGAAGTCATGGTATTCGCGAAAGTCCCTAATTTACCGCCGTCAGTCGGACAAAAGACTGGACACGGTGAGTGATCTCCCTTGCAGCCTTCGATTCTCTGTTTTTATTGTGTCTTGTTTTCTCTGTTCTCAGACTTTTTGCTTTGGGTTAACAATTTCTCCGAGACTATTTGTTTTGAGTATACATCTCACGGATCTGTGTCAAATTGAAAGGTAACATTGTTTGCCCTCTGATTTTGTCAATCATTTCATTTCGATTTTGTTTTCTTTTTGTTTCATTCTATTCATGAATTTTATCATCAATGTGATATCTTCGATGACTGTCAAAATAAAACTCTTCTATGACTTTTTAAAGAATGACTGAATCTATGACTTTTTAAAAGAATTGCTTTATTCCTGTGTGATTGGAACACAAAAAGGATCTGCGTGGGGCATTCGAAAATTTCATGACTGCTTTTTTGTTTGCAACTGCGAAGAATTCAGAGGCCCTTTTTGAGTTTTGTTTTTGGACACAATCGTCCCCTTTTTCAATTCATGTGAGCCATTGTTTCTGCCACTTGTTTGTGCACTCTTCGAACGATTTAGGCTTAGCTCTCTTGGATCCACAGATAAATGGCATTAGGTAGCCTATTTAGAGCAGAACTTGATTGATAATGTTGGGCTCGGAGGGTATCCTTAAGGTTGGGAAAAAGCAAGAAGTCGTTTGGGGCAAAAGCATGAGGGAGTGATGGGTATAGTTGGGTATTGATTCCTGCTTCGGTCAAAAACTCCGAACAGAAGAGTACTTAAGTGTGGTGGTGCATTGTTGTGGTCACAACCAGCAGTTGCAGGGAATAGATGCTTCTCAAGAAGTTCTCAGTGGAATCACTGGGCTAAGCAATGTGCAAACAGCATTCTCCACATCAGTTAATTGAGTATCATTCTTGACGAGCTCCTTCAGACATCCGATTTGTTCTTCAGCTGCAAATGTTGTCAGCCATTCGCTGTGGGGCTTGTTGTTGGCACTCTCTTTACACTCTTCAAAAAAATAGCAACCCACTAGAAAATCTTGCTGCGAGACAGGGGACCATCCCCATGCACTTCAGTCAGTGTAGGATGGGTGTCGGCTCCCTTTTCTGTATGGGCCATCAAAAACCTGACCAGTGGTGTCTTCTGTTCTCCCTCCATGAATAAGTAAAATGATGCCACTATCCAAAATGTTCTGGTCCACCATTAGCCACACACCAAACAAAGGGATGCCAAGATAGGCATGCTTGACCCGAAAGGTACAAAGAGGCTAGATGAAAAACAACATGCTTGACCCGAAAGGTACAAAGAGGCTAGATGAAAAACAACATGCTTGACCCGAAAGGTACAAAGAGGCTAGATGAAAAACAACATGCTTGACCCGAAAGGTACAAAGAGGCTAGATGAAAAACAACATGCTTGACCCGAAAGGTACAAAGAGGCTAGATGAAAAACAACATGCTTGACCCGAAAGGTACAAAGAGGCTAGATGAAAAACAACATGCTTGACCCCGAAGGTACAAGAGGCTAGTGAAAAAACAACATGCTTGACCCGAAAGGTACAAAGAGG
Source organism: Sinentomon sp. SZTP_YWyxl (assembly GCA_030068105.1). NCBI lineage: Eukaryota > Metazoa > Arthropoda > Protura > Sinentomata > Sinentomidae > Sinentomon > Sinentomon sp. SZTP_YWyxl. The sequence continues at coordinate 11,526 of JASGXE010007171.1, forward strand.
CTAGATGAAAAACAACATGCTTGACCCGAAAGGTACAAAGAGGCTAGATGAAAAACAAACATGCTTGACCCGAAAGGTACAAAGAGGTAGATGAAAAACAACATGCTTGACCCGAAAGGTACAAAGAGGCTAGATGAAAAACAACATGATTGACCCGAAAGGTACAAAGAGGCTAGATGAAAAACAACATGCTGACCCGAAAGGTACAAAGAGGCTAGATGAAAAACAACATGCTTGACCCCGAAAGGTACAAGAGGCTAGATGAAAAAACAACATGCTGACCCGAAAGGTACAAAGATGCTAGATGAAAAACAAACATGCTTGACCCGAAAAGTACAAAGAGGCTAGATGAAAACAACATGCTTGACCCGAAAGGTACAAAGAGGCTAGATGAAAAAACAACATGCTTGACCCGAAAGGTAACAAAGAGCTAGATGAAAAACAACATGCTTGACCGAAAGGTACAAAGAGGCTAGATGAAAAACAACATGCTTGACCCGAAAGGTACAAAGAGGCTAGATGAAAAACAACATGCTTGACCCGAAAGGTACAAAGAGGCTAGATGAAAAAACAACATGCTTGACCCGAAAGGTACAAGAGGCTAGATGAAAAACACATGCTTGACCCGAAAGGTACAAGAGGTAGATGAAAAACAACATGCTTGACCCGAAAGGTACAAAGAGGCTAGATGAAAAACAACATGCTTGACCCGAAAGGTACAAAGAGGCTAGATGAAAAACAACATGCTTGACCCGAAAGGTACAAAGAGGCTAGATGAAAAACAACATGCTTGACCCGAAAGGTACAAAGAGGCTAGATGAAAAACGAAAGGCAAGGACCATCAACTAACAACTTAGAAATCACCAGTCCTGAAACTTTTTGAACGCCCTTCATACTCATTTTGGCAAGCTGTACTTTCAGTTATGCATAAGTCACGTCACCTACTGGGTTAACTACCAGAGACTGTCGGCTTACTTGCTTAACAGCTCCACTCCTGGAAGCACAAAACCTTCCAGAACTATTTTTGGGTGGCTGTCGGCCACAGGGAACATTGGGACATTTTTACATTTTTCACTCTGGGTCAAAAACAGTTGGCTGAAACAGAGTTTTGTCTTGTCCAAACGGGAGCATTATTTGGACACAAAACTGCACATGCTGCATTTGACAAAGTATATTGCCCCTCTCAAAAACAAACGCTGCAACACAAATTTTTCTTCTCTTTTGATGCATATCTCGTTTGTTGCATACGTTCCAATGAGGAATTGTTTTCTGGTTGACAAAAATAATGCACGGCACGGAGAATAAACGCTCCTGTAAGGACAAAACACTTGGTGGGCCATACAGAATATTCTTTCTGAAAGTGTTTGAACTGATGTCATTATCATTTCCAAAAGTTTTTGCATCCAAGGAGTTCCACTCTCGCACTGTTCTTGCAACAAAGGAAAACTTTCCAACATCCTTACAGACAGGTCTAAGTTGTAACTTGAAAGCATGGTCATGTCGACCAAAGTAGCCAGGGGGTAACAAGCTTTCCTTAATACTTGACCATCCACCAACGTTGTTTAGCCCCTTAAAAAAGACCCACCAAGCGGGAGGCCTTCTAGCGCTTGGCCAAGGAGACCCAACCAAGAACAGACAGCAAATTGGTGACACTAGTGAGTACTGGAGAATGAATAGCAGCCTGTTACAAAATGTGCGGCCCATCTTTGTACACTCAAGCTTTTCAACCTCAATCAGATGATAGGGATCCCGGGCAACAGATTCATATTCTAACAGAGGGCGAACCAGGGCAAAATATACCTTTTCTTTAACAATTTTACTGGCCAATACAATATAACCCTGCCCCTTTCGAAAACAGCTACAATACACATTATTTCGCTTCTTGCGTACATTGTAAAAAATTTGGGGAACTTGCTTTTGGTTGACGAAATTTATTGCCCCTTTCGGAAACAAAAGCTGCAACACATCATTTTTCCTCTCGCTTGTTGCATGCGTTGCAAAAAGTTAGGAAGTTTGTTTTTGGTTGACAAATGGATGGCAGAAGAATGAAGATGTTTATTGCACCTCTCAAGAACAAACTGTAACACATCATTTTTCCTCTCGCTTGTTGCATGCGTTGCAAAAAGTTAAGGAAGTTTGTTTTTGGTTGACAAATGGATGGCAGAAGAATGAAGATGTTTATTGCACCTCTCAGGAACAGAAGCTGTAACACATCATTTTCCTCTCGCTTGTTGCATGCGTTGCAAAAAGTTAGGGAAGTTTGTTTTTGGTTGACAAATGGATGGCAGAAGAATGAAGATGTTTATTGCACCTCTCAAGAACAGAAGCTGTAACACATCATTTTTCCTCTCGCTTGTTGCATGCGTTGCAAAAAGTTAGGGAAGTTTTGTTTGGTTGACAAATGGATGGCAGAAGAATGAAGATGTTTATTGCACTCTCAAGAACAGAAGCTGTAACACATCATTTTCCTCTCGCTTGTTGCATGCGTGCAAAAAGTTAGGGAAGTTTGTTTTTGGTTGACAAATGGATGGCAGAAGAATTGAGATGTTTATTGCACTCTCTCAAGAACAGAAGCTGTAACACATCATTTTCCTCTCGTTTGTTGCATGCGTTGCAAAAAGTTAGGGAAGTTTGTTTTTGGTTGACAAATGGATGGCAGAAGAATGAAGATGTTTTTTACTCTCCTCTCAAGACAGAAGCTGTAACACATCATTTTTCCTCTCGCTTGTTGCATGCGTGTAAAAAGTTAGGGAAGTTTGTTTTTGGTTGACAAATGGATGGCAGAAGAATGAAGATGTTTATTGCACCTCTCAAGAACAGAAGCTGTAACACATCATTTTTCCTCTCGCTTGTTGCATGCGTTGCAAAAAGTCAGGGACTCTTGTTTTTCATTGACGTCAATGGGCAGCAGAAGATTGACTTAGAATGTGCCCCTCTCGAAAACAAAAGCTGCAACACAAATTTTTACTGCTTTCTGCACATGTTGCAAAAAGTTAGGACAATCTGTCTTTGGTTGACGCAAAAGGACGGGAGAATATTGCCCATCTCGAAAACAAAACTGCAACGCATCATTTTTCTTACTTGTTACATATGTTGTAAAATAAAAAAGTTGGGGACACATGTGTTTGGTTGACGGAAATGGATGCCAGAAGATTGACAGAAGTATAATATTGCCCCTCTCGGAACGAAAACAAAAGCTGTAACACATTTTTCTTCTCGCTTGATGCATGTGTTGCAAGAAGTTGAGGCAACCTGTTTTTGGTTGAAGAAATGGACAGCAGAAGATTGACGGAAATATATTGCCCCTCTCGAAAACAAAACTGCAACGCATCATTTATTCTCGCTTGTTGCACACATTGTAAAAAGTTAGGGAAACTTGTTTGTGGTTGACGAACATGAATGGCAGAAGATTGACGGATGTGTACCTGTTGCCCCTCTCGAAAACAAAAGCTGGAAGCAATTGGAATTTTTTGGGGAACATTTTTTTGAAAACATGCAGATTTTCCACTTTGTGGTTTCGTATGGATTAAAATAATATCAGTGCAACTGAAAACACACTTATGCGCAGAAACCAATGTTAGATTTTCAGAAAGGTTAGTTATTTAAGTGAACTGGAATGTAGTAACTTTGGAACCTTTGAGGATTTGAATTGGGAACTTTGTATGAGGCCGGTTGTCAATGCCCATTGCTTTAATTCTTCAGATACTACGTGGGCTGTTTGATAAAGACTGAGACTGATGCTCCCTGAGCTACCCCGCTGGGACTAGAGTGACCAGGTTTGGGAGCTTTGAAGTTCCACATGATTGTGTTGTTTTAGGCATTTGTCGTTTATTTGTCGGCATTTTCTCACCTTTTGCGGGCTTTTTGAAAATGGCTCTTTGATTTTCGCCTCCAGAAATAGAACATGAATTTTAACGAAGAACAAAAGAACTGTCTTGATACTTTTGGATCTCCTGGACAAAATCTCCAGTTAGGCATGCCAATTTCTGTGTGTGGCAAGCCTAGTGGGATATCCACTTCTTTTACAGGCACCTTATCGTTGACAAATAGTTTTTGGAAGACTGAGCAGCGGTGGTAAAGCAGGGTGGTTCAGGAGCACCAAAAATGGCCACGCCAGAGGTTTCTGTGAACACGCAGATATCGCCATTGTTAGTGAAGATCGGCGAACAACAGCACGAATAACATGCCCATCAACTCAGTGTGGAGAATGATTTGATCAGCTATCTCCCCATGACACATGTCTGCCCACGTTGGATTCCCATTTTGCATGCCACCCCGCTTATGGGATTCTTCTTCTGGGAACACATTTAATTTATTCATGTCCTGAAATAATAGGACAAGTGTTTGATGTTCGAAACGAACAGCCGTTTTCAAACGGTTCCCGGACAGTTGGCCGACGGACACCTGGCCGCCGGACATCTGGCCGCTGAAGTTGGACATCTGGCCGCCGGACATCTGGCCGCCGTGGACAACTGGCCGCCGTGGACATCTGGCCGCCGTGGAGATTAAGCCGCCGCTACACGTGGCAGGTGGACATTGATGATAACGTTGGATGTTTCAAATTCATGACGTTATGTCGTTGCTTTCTCCTATATTTGGCATACATCACGCTGAGGTGCCTATAAAGTACCTGTAGGTTCTATCCCCAAATTACTCCATTCCCAACATTGGTCGGTCTGGGACAAGTGACTGGCTGATGCCGTAAATGAATCCCCTTGCCGGACTTAGGAGTTTGTTTTACTTCCAAACCCCCATAGATGCTCAAGCCGCCTCCACGAATTCATTCATTTCCTGTCCCAAACTTCAAAATTGCTTTTCAAATTTCGCAAAATAAATCTCCTTCCGTTAATAATTAAGACTATAAAAACATCCAAATCATGCAGAAAGGGTGCACAAAGTCATACCCCAGTCTTTCCCATTTTACAATTGCTTACGGCAGTCATAATGTGCAGTTGCTATCAGTCAGCGCTCCAATCGGAACGTTTTGTCCCCTAAGATTTTTTTGGAGAATTTTTAAAAAACCATTTTCCCTCCAAACTGTGCTTCAACCAATTATTTTGATGTTGATGTTTTCCACATGTCGCGGACACCAAACGTCCGGAGGACGAATGTTCACAGCGGCCAGATCTCTTACGCCTTACCTCGCAGGAGACTGCATCCCGAAGTGTCGCACCGGGTCGGGATCCTTTGGTTCGAAAAACTTTAAGATCGAATATTGCTAGCTAAATCTTTATCTCGCTAAATTTTCACTAAACCAATGTAAAACTGAACTCACCAGATCAAACTAAACCGACATAATACAACCTAACCTCACGTAACCAAATCAATCCTAACATATCCTAACCTAATTTAATGCTTCGAACCTTAAAATGCTACGTTCCCCCGTCGCACCAACCAACTCAGTTTATTTGAATGCGCTCTGCCTGATGTTTAGCGGTTTTGCTTCTACGAAGGTCACTCTGAAAGTTTTGAGATGTGTGGAAATGTGTTTACTGAAAAACCGGGTCTTGTTGGGGTTACAAACTTTGATGTTTTTCAAGATCTTGGAACAGAAAATTTGCAATCAGTCTTTTGTACTGTCACAATAAAAACATTTTCTTCTTTCCATTTTGTAGCTTAGAAATTGTGCTTGCTTCAGGGCATTTTAGGACATTGCTTTACTAAGACTTTAAGTGTGGTTTAAATGTTGATTAGTGCAAAGAAAGACTGGAGTTTGCTTTCGGCGGAGAGAGACCTTCTCGAGCGACCATCTACAGTGTTTTCATAATTTAGAAGGCGGCGTGATTCTCTTTCTGATGAAGGACGTACAGGGTGTCCCAGAACAGCTGTTTTCGAGGAAAGTGTTGCTGCAGTGAAACGTACGGTAACGGATGATCCGAAATACACGTTTGCAATGAATGAGGAATCATTGGGGATTGGATCTGCAGCAGTGGCAAAAATCCTCCATCAGGAATTGCACAGGAAGAAAGACGTTTGTCGATGGGTGCCGCAAAAGTTAACGCAGATCCAATAGGCTGAGCGAGAACGAAGCAGCCAGCAAACTCTGAGAATGGCCAAGGAGGGCGGCCATCGCATCATTTCAAGAATTGTCACTGGCGTTGAGACATACATCCCAATTTAGGACGTCCCAACATGCCAGCAAAGTCGGGTGTGGATCCACGAAAATGACCCAACATCGACGACACCGAAGAAACAGCGTGTAATGAAAAACGAAATGTGCTCCATATTTTTTCAGAACTACCGTCTGGTTAAGGCAATTAAGTTGGAAGAACAAACAACAGTTACAGCTAATTGGTACACCACAAAATGCCAGCCAGAAATCCTTGCTGCTCTTCAAGTGAGGGCATTACTGCTTCACCAAGACAACGCCTCGTCGCATAAAGCAAAGGCAACGGTTGATTTTTGCGGCAAACAATGCGAACTGTCATTGATCATCCACCGAATTCACCTGATTCGGTTATGTGCGACTTCTGGCTTTTCGTAAATCTAAAAAAACATTCGCCAGGTCGTCAATTTTCAACAGAAGAGGAGATTTATGTTGCCATCAGATCTTATTTTGACACCCTGTACAAAAGCGACTGGCGTAAGGCTTTTGACTTGTAGAAAGTCCGATTGCAGTTGTGCTTAAATGTTGGAGGGGACTGCTTTGCAAATTCGTAATCTAAAACTATCAAATATATTTCCAGTTTCTGAGAGTCTCAAAACTTTCAGAGTGACCCTCGTATTTGTTTATTCTTTCACTAAATCTTGACCAGAACGCTGTTTTTCGGTCTTGTCACCAATGAATTTTGTGACGGTATCGTTTTTAAATAAACAGATAAATAAAAAATAAATAATATTATATCCTTCGTGCGAAAATGTCCAACGTCATCAATGTTCATGAATGCAACAATGTCGAGGCGACTAAACGGTTGGCGAGCGGCGGCCAGATGTCCGCGGCGGCCAGATGTCCACGGCGGCCAGGTGTCCACGGCGGCCAGATGTCCGGCGGCCAGATGTCCACGGCGGCCAGTTGTCCACGGCGGCCAGTTGTCCGGCGGCCAGATGTCCTCGGCGGCCAGATGTCCTCGGCGGCCAGATGTCCACGGCGGCCAACTGTCCGGTTCCCTTTCAAACAGGTTTTGTGTTTTGGTTTTCTGAATTAAGAGGACGTTTCGATGGCACAAGTGGTTAGTAATTCGGCCGAGAACTGCAACCAACATGGATTCAGATCCAACTTGTCATGTGAGACCCAGCTGATCGAGCTGGTGCACGACATTAGCAGAGCATTTGAAACGAAACTGGTAACTGATGTCATTTTCATAGACCTCAAATCAGCATTCGATACTGTGCCGCATGGTCTCTTAATAGAAAAACTAAGGATACTAAACTTTCCGGCACACATCATCTCTTGTGGAATCTTTCCTCACCTCCAGATCTGGGATTATCAAAATCCAAAACCTCACTGACAATGTCCCCTTCTCCATCAATCAAGGGGTACCTCAAGGCAGCGTTCTCGGACCCTTATTATTCATAATTTACATGAACGACATAAGTGTAAATATTTGCAGCACGATTCGGCTCTATGCCGACGACATTGCTTTATACACACATTTACCGGGAGACGACTGCTCGACTCAGCTTCAATCGGATTTACTCTCAATAGAAAATGGTGTCAAACTTGGAAAATGAACATAAACGACAGTAAGAGTGTTGCAATGAGGTTTGAAAAAACACCTCCGCATACTGCCTCAAATGCTTTTTCCTATCGTCTCTCTAATTCTGGCATCCTTCTTCGAGTTGATCAATTTAAGTACCTTGGGTGTCTACTGACAAGCAATCTTAATTGGAATCCTCATATAGAACAAATATTAACAGTGCGAGACGAGCGTTGGGTGCCATTCAGAGAAATCTAAAGTCATCAACAACCGAAATCAAATGCAAAGCATATTTAGCATGGTTCGACCCTTACTTGAATATGCCTGCACAGTGTGGAACCCTTTTTTGACATTTTCCAAATATTGTTCATAGAAATAATTCAGCGCACTGCGGCGCGATTTATATCGGGAAACTACAGTAGAGATACAAGTGTAAGCTCTCTACTTCATAATCTTAACCTTCAAACACTTAGCGAAAGAAGGACAATCAGAAGGCTAGATATACAAACTCTCTCCAATATTATAGCACACCGATACAATATCGAGTTGCCATCAGAATTCACTCTATGCCACAGCCCCGCAGGACTCAAAATGATTTGCATATTATCCATCCAATCATAAAGCACATGTCACTTTAATTCATTCATCCCAGGACTGTCGTGACTGGAAAAGCTACCCACGTGTCTACCTATGTCGCAACGCTAAGTCGAGCAGGCCGTCAAAATAACAACTGCATCACCTGTTCATTGTCTTCTTGTTCATTGCTTCTTCTTTTTTAATTTTTGCCAATGTTGTCTCACTATACTGTATACTGGCGGCGGAAAAGATTACCCTACTGTAAAAATTTGCATTGTCGAGATTTTAGCAAAAACTCAATGCTGTAGAAATAAAGATTCTCTTTCATGACTGATGTCAAATCTACACCTCTAAAAGCTCCGTTGCAATTTGGCGCTTTAATTTCTACCAAATCATAAGAGTAAAAAGAAAAAAAAAAAAGTTTCGGAGGCAACAATAATGGGAAAAAACACATGTATGAGTAATCTTTTTCCGCCGCCATAACTACCGCTTTACTCCTGGAAATTTGCAAATTAACCGCAAATAAAGGATTATTTGAATTTGAAGAACAATAAGGGCCAGTGGTTTGTCGAGTGAAACAAGATCCTCCTCTCCTCCATTTTGCTAAGTGTTACGGTAAATAATTAGGGAAATAGTGAGGTGAGTCTGAAAGAAGCGGCTGCAATCTTGGCTGCAATTTTGCTGCAATAATGAGAGGCTGCAATCTTGAAATGAAATGAAATAAGAGGCTGCAATTTTGGTGCAATCTTGAAATCTTAGGCTGCAATCTTAGGCTGCAATCTTGAAATGAAACAAGAAGCTGCAATCTTGCAACTGCTGCAATTTTGGCGCAATAATAAGTTGCTGCAATCTTGAAATGAAATGAAATAAGAGGCTGTGATCTCGGCTGCAATTTTGGTGCAAAAAAAACAGGCTGCAATCTTGAAATGAGAATGAAATGGAGGCTGCAATCTTGGCTGTAATTTTGGTACAATGACAAGAGGCTGCAATCTTGTATTGAAATGAAAAAAGAGGCTGCATTCTTGCAGATGTGCAATTTATCCTGTGATGGGGGTTAAGTGAAGTTGCCTTCATGGCATAAGTTTACCCAAACGTTATCACCAAACATCATTCTTTGACGTTGACATTCCAAAGGATAAATGAAACTCTACACAGCAACAAACAGGGTAGCCCAAAAGTCTTTTGCTACAGAAAAATGTTAATTTGCTGTTTTGTCGTATTTTTGTGATCTGAGACTTTTTCTAGCTCTGACCACAGATGTGAAGAAGACTTTAAACGGAAATTGTGCACCTGAATAAAGTGGTTGGAGACAGAAAACGCTTGAAACTTAAAAAATACGATAAAATAGCGAATTTAAATTTTTGCTGTTGCCAAGGACCCAATTTAAATTTTTACTGTTGTGCTACTCAGAAAATGCACACGGAGTTCCGACAAAGATTAATATCCGTGGTTGGAGTAAGAAAACATGATCTCAAACCGTGATAAAAACTGCAAATTTTCTTCTTTGCTATGACCAAAGACTTTTTGACGGCCCTGTATTTTGACTTGGCCTAATGAAGTAAGTTGACTGAAAAATTTTCCACAAACGAAATCAGCAATGTCAATGTCCAATGGTTCGGAAGGAGAAAATGCTCATAATATCAGACAACAAAGCACGAACGAATTCACGTTTTCAGGATGATGAATTGTTGCGAAATACTATCGGCCATGAACTTGACTTTGATTTACGTTCGTTTTGTTCTCAAAACGACTGAAGGTCCAATGCTACCAGCAAGCAGCCATGAAGTGTGAGAGCTCGTTGATACATATATGTATTCGCAAATCATTGCCTTTTACGTCGAATATTTCACCATCCAGTTTTATCCCGTGGATCATGAAAGATGCGGGGGCAATTATTGTTCATCCATCGCCCAGGTGCGCGTTGTTTGGTTGGGAACGGACACTTTGCCGCAAGCGGACACTTTGTCGACGCAGGGAGATTGTCCAGAGGACAGATTGTCGCACGGACATCGTCCTATAGCGGACATGTTGCCACAGGCGGCATTTCATTTGATCACATTTTTCTGGATTATATTTTCGTTTCCAAATTGGAAAATTGTTTCTTCTTTGGCTGTTCTCGACGAAAAAAGCAATATTTTGCATAGATTGCGGTCTTAGGTACCCTAGCTTGGTCAGGGTGCCAGAAAGTTGCCAGAATTCTGCCATTTGGACAGAATTTCTTGCTGTCGTTTTGCCAGAAAAATACTCGGTATTCAAACTCAGCTAGCAAGTGCAGTGTATCCTGCATATATTTACTCATTTTCAACGTTGCAAAAAAGTCCTCTCCTGGCGACTCGGGAGTTATTACCCTCTCCCTGTTCAATCTTTGAAAGTTGAAGAAATCTTTGAAAGTAGAAATCTTTGAAGAAATCTTTGAAGATCTTTGAAAATCTAAAAAGAAGAATTCTTTGAAAGTAGAAAGAAGAAATATTTGAAAGAAGAAATCTTTGAAAGAAATCTTTGAAGAAAAATCTTTGAAAGAAATCTTTGAAAGTTGAAGAAATCTTTGAAAGTGAATTTGGCTCGCTGTGTGGTGAAGTTTGCCAGAAACATGGAGTTCATTTGTTGTCTCGTTGTTGTTTACTCTGCCTGTTTACACCTTCGGAAACACGTTGGAAAACAGCTTTTTGTGAAATGCTGTGGTGGATGGTCCCATTATAGCTTTAATCGAACACTCGATTAGGTATCCACAGGAAAACGGTCTTGGTCCATTGTGAAACGGAGACTTCGTTCCAAAATTTTCTGAGCTCTTGTGACATTGAAAAACGACTTCGTGCCCATTATTTTTAAATGTACAGGGTGGAGCATAAAAGTATGTTCGGATGAACTTCAATTTGATTTCCGCGTTGTTCGTCCTCCTTTACAATAGGAATGGATGCTGACGTCATGGTATTTTTCTTTTTGACAGCTCGTCCAGTTGCTTTATCAAAATTGGTCATTCAGTTCTGGGCGGAATTGGCCTATATATTCAGAAGTTTTTGCAACAGGAGACACAAAACGATACCCATTCGGTGATGCTGTAGCCGTTAGATTGCTGCGCTTGCATCCGACATTAAAATTTTGGGGTCCCGGGTTCGAATCCCATCAGTTTCAATTTTTTTGTGGCCTTAGAATTTTTTTGGGATCAAAATTCTTTATTTTTCTGCCGCCTTGCGTCGCTAAAAGACCAGGTTAGGTCTGGTAAAGTGGTTCAAAAACGTTTCCGCAAAAATACAAATGGAAACCAACTGCCCAGAACTGTTCCACCATTTCAAAGAACGCCACCCGTCTTGATAATAACCGGTGCCACGGGGTCATATAAGACGCACACACCCATTCGCCTTTGGAGCACCCAATGCCGTCGCGTGTTGAAGCCAAAGGAAGGGAAGTTATACAACTAACTATGCCAGTGTCATCCTCGACACCTGTTTTGTCAGCAACATGTCGCACTTGATTGATTGTCCATTCTGGAATTCAGCCTCAATGACCGGTTTAAACTTGGAGACACCATTGCTTCAACAATGTTTGTGCGAAACTGTTTGCTCTGGTCGGTTTCCAAAAAGCCAGCAGGAACGGTGCGGGCGGCCGCGAAAACGCAGTCGAATTGAGCGCCCAGTGCAATCAACGTCAAAAAACCAATGAGCCACAAAATGGAGGGCAGCACAAAGCGAAAATCGTTGCAGCTCTGGAGGGCATTATCCGGGCACATGCGGGCAAGAAAGGAAAGGGCGCAGTCGCGAAAAGCTTGCGTAAGATGGGAAAAAGGTTTTTGGGAAAAGTGCGATTATTTTGGCAATCAATTAAGACGGTGGCGCAATTTTGCACCAGTTGTTCCAGTTGGAAAATCCCAAGAATTGAAGGTCAATGGCTCTTTTTAAGGTTATCAGACAGGAAAGATTGTTGGGACCGCAGGATTCCTTTCTCCATCATTTTCCAAAGTTTCGATTCACAACAACCTTTGGAAACGGGTCAGCAGCGAGTCTAAGACTGAAAGCAGTATATGCTTCGTGCGTTTTCGCGCCGCTTTTGGAGTTGTGCTGCTTCTGGCTGCTTCCATCAATGCGGGTCAACAGTGAGTCTGAGACTGAGCATGTTTGGTGCGTTTTCGCGCTGCTTTTGGCGAACAGAAGTGGTGCGGAGTTGTGCAACTGCCGTCAATGCTGTCATGGAAAACTGCAGTGCTGAAAAGCGGGCTCCAATTTATTCCAAACCACACACTGTTGAATTAACAATGTTGCCTGATCTGAATTCATCTTAAAATGTACTGTTCATTGTTGTCCACCGATTTTTACTGAACAAAGCCCAAACAACAAATAGCCATGCCCAACAATCGCAGTTGCGTTTTGCATTTTTGTCGATTTTCGATAATGTTTTTGCAAATTGATTTTGCACTCCCATAAACATATTGCGAAGTTAACAGCATAAAGTCACGTGAGCCTGCCTGCATCTGATCTGAAAAGGTTTTCAGCGCCTGCCGAGGTGTGAGGCATGTAGGCCGCAAGATCATGGCCGCATTCAGTCAAAATGTATTGAACTTGAAAAGAATCACATTAAGCGCCGTTGATATTGTGGAATATTGCGCGTTTTGCCATTATTTTTTACTTTGAAAGATAACACCAGGAGCGTCTGTCCCTGCATCCGGTCAATAAATGTAATCATGACTTCAAGTGCTCCTCAAGTGGCCCCATACAGGCTGAACAAGAATAATCATGCTTCGGTATTTTCTGTGTTTTTTCTCTCTCTTTTTCTCTCTCTCCACAATCCGACCCTGTGCGGAGTTCGAAAACGGTTGGAAAGTGGAGGAGATATGCTGTAAAATGCCGTCGGCCAGTGTAAGAGTGTCTATCTTTCCCAGCCACTATCGTTTTCAAATAATTTTCCATCCAGGAACTAAAAAGCAAGTTTTTTCCAGCAAAGGTACCTCTTTCGGCGGAAATACATTCGCTGGTGGATGTTGATGGTGATGGACAACCGAAAGATGTGATAACAAATATTTAAACGAGGAACGGTAATGTACCACCTTTCATGATTTTTTTGTTACCCAGTCAGAGATTAAAAGGGTGTTTTTTATCGAACGCACGGCTGACGATTTAGATGGCGTCATCTGTTGGGGCGTTTGGACTTTTTGTCAAATAGTACAGGGTGCCTCAAAGGAAACGATACGTTTGAGAGAACAAGTTTGCCGTTGCAATGATTCATCGGCAGGAACTGTTGAAGGAAAAGGGAGATGTCAAGATTCGCATTCTTGACCTGCAAAAGAAGTCTGCTAATCAACGACAAAGAGGGAAGCATTCCGTCGAACAATTTTCAATGATGTGTCACAAATTTCAATCACAATTTTCAGTGACGTATCCCGTTTTTCGATCACATTTTGCCATGACGAATCTCAGTTTCCATCAAAATTGTCAGTGATTAATTCTAATTTTCAATCTCATGCATGTGATGAATCCCAATTTTCGATCACAATTTTCAGTGATGTATATCTATATCCCAATAATTTTCAATCACAATTTTCAATGATGCATCTCAATTTTCAAATCACAATTTTCAATCACAATTTTCATTGATGTTTCCCAATTTTCAATCACAATTTTCAATGATGTATCCTAAGTATCAAACACTATTTTCAACCATGTACCTATATCTGTCCCAATTTTCAATCACAATTTTCAGTGATGGCCTCTTTAAATTTTCAATCAAAAATGTCAAAATGTGTCAATCACAATATTCAATGACGAATCCCAATTTTCAATCACAATTTTCAATGATGCCTTCCCATTTTTGAATCACATAATCAATGATCTCTCCCAATTTTCAACAACAATTTTCAATGATGTATATCATTGAAGGAAAAAAAAATACCGGATTATTGCGAAACGTCCTGTGGGTATTGTCTAATTCCAGTCGTTTCGGTTTCCGGAGGTGGGGTCTGGAAGAACAGGCAGAGATTTTTCCCAAGTTTATATTTTTTGCGATTTAAACCGGTGGCAGGTCATCATTTTCTCCAAAACGTCTTCAGTATGAAGGTCCGATCCGTCCATATCTGCGTGTTTTACAAACCGTTCGCTGAAGACAACCCCGGTACCGCAAACAAGAAAAATCGATTTTCCAACTCGGATCACTGTTCCAAATAGCTGCCGTGTAGTGAACCAAGGTCGCGAAGTGATTTGTGGTGAGGAAGGCGGACAACAATCAGTAAAATGACAATCAATAGGCGGTGAGAGAGGTCAGATTTGTTTGGCTTTAATTTAGAAAGAACGAAAGATACCGCAAATAACGTCCGTGAACTTGGCAGTAAATTAGCGGCGGAAATAATGTACCCATGCATGTGTCTTTCCCATTTAACTGTTGCCTGCGAAACTTTTTTTCTTTCTTTTTTCTCTTCTGCAGGCGGCAGAAATAAAAGCGTTAGATTTCGACAAGGCTTTCTGAAGGAGTCAGATTTTGAACTCGTTGAAGAGGATCTTTCTGCAGCATGGATTTTTTATAAAATATTAACAGTCGCAATTTTTTACATGTTGCGTGCATTAATTCCGCCGCCACTGCACAGATAGACAGTTCCTCGAAACTGTCCTGATGTTGTTACCGGGTTTCGTTGCTGGAAATTTGAAGAACGCAGATAATGCAGCATCTGCCATTGATTGCAACGCAGGACAAGGATTGCCTGGTGACTCTTGCCTGTGACCGTTGGAAGCCCCCTTTCACGAAGGGGACGATCATACCTTGGAATTATAATCCCTGCCAAAACAGGGAGATTTCTTCCGTTTTGATGGTGCATAACCAACTCTCTCCGGCGAACAGGTCTAGAACAATTTCAATTTCGAGCGTTTTCTCTCCGGAGCTGGTTTTGCGTTTCGATTTTTGAAATCGACCCTGTACTTGTGTGCCAGATGGGGTTTTGCGAAACGAGAGCAAACAACAACTGCAACTGATTCATTAATTGGGGGCATTCATTCTCGTGCGACCGAACAAAACACGGTCCACGGAAGGACAAGGGCAACGCCGCAACGCGCATTTTCGTGGTGCCGTTTTCTTTCGGTCTTTTTGCTGAGGAAACTCGCCACCAGAGCGGCGCTTCATCCGTCCACAGGTTCGGATGACAGCTCCAAGGGAAAATCGTAAACCCGTTTGATGCTTTGATCTGCTGTTACAACGCTAACGGGGGCACCAGCATTTCACAAATATCGCCGCATTTCAAAACAATGTTATTTTGCATCTTAAAACCCATTCTATCGCTCTCATCGGAACAGTGGTCATTTAGTTGCAGTGTCGGAATGATGCTTCACACTTTTGTGCTTCTCGCTTTCTGCCTCGGTCTGGTTATTGGCAACAATGTAAGTTCACGTAAGTCGGTTCCAAAGTGCTGTTTGACAATTATTGCTGGTTGCCTTAAACATCTACGTATCGAAAAAGGCAAAAAACGCGACCCAATTAATTGCCTCCCGATGTTTTATTTCATTAACATTGTTTCAGTAACATTAACATTATTCGCAACATCGAAATCATTTGAAAAGTTGAAAATTTGATTTCTGATTTCACCGAGACCAGAAGCATGATTCATTCTAACCAGCATGGCTTTCGTAACTTTAAAACTTGTGAATCCCAATTGACAGAGATGGTATATATTTGACATTTCATCAAATTTTGAAAAAAGCATCTTCACTGCAGGTGCCGTCTTCATTGACTTGACTAAAGCTTTTGAATATGTCGATCTCTGCACTTAAAACTCCAAATAAAACAATATTTTCCACCCTTTCTGATGAAACTGCTTGAATTTTATCTTTTCCATAAAAGTGCAAGCGTTGTTGTGCATAGAGTCCCGCCAATAACACTCCCGCAGGCTTGTCTCAGTGTGCCCCAAGGGAGTGCATTGGGACCATTTCTTTTTGTGCTTTTTATAAATGATATTTTTTTATTATACTTTATATTTTTTATTTTTTTTATATTTCAATTGAAATAATGCTTAATGATCAAAAATGCAAAAGATAAATTTATCTTTTTGATTTATTTTATATTTTATCTTCATATCTTTTTTTATGATATTTTTGAACACTGCTCCTCACGAATGAGGCTCTGTGCTATGTCCTCTGTCGCTGATAATATACCTTCTTCTGCAACAAAATCTCGACAGACTCAGTGACTATTGTGTGTCAACTCAAACATGCGTGGAATCAAAATGCAAACAGTTTTTTTTTTATTTTAGGCTGGTTCGCATGCAAAATGCTTACTATCCGTTCAAAATAAATGATGTAACTGCAACATACAAGTCGTCTTTTAAATACAGTGTATTCCAAAAGTCCCTTTCCGCTGCTTACTGTTTGGTTTTTGCTTATGCGTGCAGGTTTGAGGAGATAATGGCAGACACGAGCCTGTTCACGTTGGAGCAAAGAATTTTGGTCGCCACGTGTGTGCATAAAATGGCAACCACGTGATGGAAAGACGTTAGAAGACATTCGCGTCCAGTTTACGCAGATTCAAATCGCACGTCGGTCAAAACCCAGCCTATGGGCGTGGGAGTCGAAACTGTTTGAAACCGTTGACGTCAAGGACTCCCAGGAAGACCATCCACGAGGGCCGAGACCTGCGAAGAAGTTGAAGCGTCGATAATGTGGTGTCGGGACCACGAAGGAGCACATACTGATCAACAGCACCATCCTTAATGAAACGGAAAGGGACTTTTGGAACAGACTGTACATTGGTGTAAATTTGCAAGAAAATTTAAAATGGGACGAGAACGTCAATCCAACAGGAAAAATTTTCTCTTCTACTTCGTTGCCAAATTTAGCACAACTTGACGACGTGGTGCCCATTGAGCCAAATGCGAACAATGACAGCTCCGGTCAGCAACAGCATCGACAGTCGCCGATCAACATCGTGTCGTCAGTGTCGGCAATGAAATGCATGAACCTGTTGCTGTTGACGAACTATAGCGCTGAACAGAAAAACACTAAATTACAAAACAATGGAGACACAGGTACGGTGTCAGCCGAAACATTCTACCGTATTCCCCATTGGTACACACCCTCACGTTCAACTCAATATGCAAGTCAATGGATAGATTCGTGTTGTGACACTTTCGTTTTTCAACTTAAAGCTAACCAAATCTGACCTCACCTGTTACTCTCACTGCTCAATGTCCGTTTCTTGATTTTTCTCAACCAAACTGTCTGCTGTCGGCCCATTCACCACTGATAACATCCACAAACTTGGCTTGCTCCGCGACTGTAACCTGAAATTCTTGCCCAATTTCTGGCACTCTGCCTCCTTTTTCTTTCAAGTGTTGCTTGCGTGCCCTTATCCAATCCCTTATCTCCTTCTTAACATTGCAAAATTTCCTCATGCAGTTGTTGTAACGTTTCCAAACACGAACCATGCTCCTTCGATCAGCGGTGGTCCTCTTCAGGAGGGTGAATCCTACATCCTCGATTCCATCCACTTCCATTGGGGGAAGGACAGTAGCATTGGATCAGAACATCAGATCAATAACAAAACGTGAGTTACAGCCAAAGGTTTTCCGAGTTCCTTCGCGAAACTCAGCCGCGAATAGCTGATGATTAGCAAGACCATCTGTGTTATGTCGTTTATAAGGGGGGACACAATTGCACGATATCAGGGAAACATTTTCAGAAAAAGCTGTACTCTTAGCCGTGCAATTGTGTCCCACTTTGGCTCCTGCAGACGGCACAGGGTGTGCTTTTTCTCTGTCGTGCAATTGTGTACTGCTCAAACGGTTTTCTTTTGCATTTTGCTACACGCTACTGCCTGCATTATTTTTTCTCATTCTGTATCAATAATTGCGGGCTGAGCAAATCATGCAATAATGTCCCCCCGTATAAATGACTTTACCCGACTATCCAAGCATAGAGTAAATGCACGTATGGGTCATGATTAAGAACAACCTGAACCGGCATAAAAAGTGTAAAATGGCCCTACATTACAAAATGAAAACAAAAATGAATCACATAAATTACAAAATTTTCTGTCAAATGTTTTTCCAAAAAATTACAAAAATTACAAAATATCTAGGATGGCATCTAATCAAATGTAATTATGGACACCAAATCAAAAATCAATGTACCAAATCAAATATTTTAATATTGTTTAGATGTTTCATGTTTTCCCCAAACAAAAACATTTTAAAAAAGTTGGAAAACTAAATTGTTTATAAATTTCGATTAATTCTGCAATAAAAATATTTATGATAAATGCTGAATAGTGGAAAATTAATATCTCAGGTGATCATGAACAAAAGTTGCCGACAATTCTAAAACAATTTGAGAAGGTTTCCACGTGAAAAGCTTTTTTTAAATGCTGTTTATTTCTAAATTTACGTGTGTTTAGATATCCAATGGAGATGCACTTGGTCCACTACAATTCCAGATATGCTAGTAGAATCGACGCCCTGAATGATCCGAAAGGGCTGGCCGTGATGGCAGTTTTTTTCATTGTAAGTTAAAGAAGAAAAACAGCTGTTAAATGGTCGAAATCGTGCCATATTCGTGCCGTATTTCCCATTGCAGCTCAATAGAGCCAATGCAACAGACGGATGCATCTTTCAAAGCAACAATGGAAAAGGAATAGGTGTTTTGCATAGAAATGAAATTTCCTCAACACAAAATCTATCCATTGAAGTGGCTATTGGGTTGAACCTGACGGTGATTTGCATTGGGAAACACGGATATATATAGTAGAATTCCTATCTGTTTATTCGAATGGAGTATGGTTTGAAAGTATAGAATGCGAGTTGTCGAATAACCCAGAGATTTTTTTTATTGAATATACCTTCCTTTATCGCATGAAGAAGTTAGTTCCAAATTTGTGAAACGATCGTGTGACAAATAGCAAAAGAGCTTGCTAGTTTTGGGGCAAGAAGTCTTGAGGAAGAAGTTTTGAGGAACACAAGAAGTTTTTTTGGGAAAGCAAGACGGTTTTGGGGAAGGCAAGATATTTTCGGGAAGGCAAGAAGTTTTGGGGAGTGCACGTTTGGCCACAATGCCGGCCAGGCGGTTCAAGGGGAGTGTTGAGAGTGCCCCGAGATATGAGATGGTTTGCAAGTGGGTCAATATAATGTAAGACGGATGTGCCATTGGAGGCATGAACTTCGATCTTTTTTTCTAAAACCTGCATGTCCTGGGTTCCAAAAATATACTCATTCTTCTATTCCCTCAGATATCGCTGACTGATAACGCCTATTACAAGCATCTCACCGATTCCTTCTCCAGTATAACGGCAGCTGACACTTCGGTGGATATTTCAGGTTCCATGAAGGTAGACACGCTTCTTCCAGTGTCCAAAAACAGTTACTACACTTACGAAGGGTCACTTACCACGCCACCCTTCAGTGAAGTCGTCACTTGGATTGTTTGGAGGGATCTCGTTGGAATATCAGAGCAGCAGGTAGGCCACGTATAGTGGAGGCGGAATTAATGTACTCATGTATGATAAAAGATTGCGACTGTTCAGATTTTAGAAAGAGACTCCATGCTGCAGAAATGATCCTCTTTTGTAGCCGAGGTCAAAATCTGACAGCTCCAGAAAGCTCTTTTGAAATCTGGCGCTTAAATTTCTACCGCCTGCATAAGAGTAAAAAGAAAGAAAAAAACTTTAGAGGCAACATTGCCCTGGAGTTCCCCTGTTACATAATACTGTTTCCTTCCCCATATACGATGTCGGCGACCAGATTTTGGAAAAGGTCAGAAAGTTGAGGATATACGAGTTCCGATAGGATATCCGCATTTGACTTTGAAATTCCCACAGTTTACAGAAAACGTTTGTTCATGCTTCTCACGTGTTCTCGATTCTTGAATACGCTTGAGCTGTGTGGCACCCTTCCAAAAGAACAGAATCGGCCTTGAAGGGCCTTCAAAGACATGGTGCAAGATGTGCTAAAAACGGGCACTTTTGGTGGAACATCAAGAATGATGGTGGCGATTTGATCAGAATTAAATCTTCAGTCTCTTGTGGCGAATCAGAAATTCGCCCTCTGCATCCTGAATTGTTCTGGACTGTCTGGAACGTGTTTAAACTCGTCGCGCCTCTGTGCGATTTTCAGGGCGCGAACTAATCCATGCACTGTCATTGTGCTGGCTTTTTCAGATTGAAAAACCAGCCAAAATTGCGACGCCATTTTTGTCATCACCATATGCCCCTAACTAAATCACGGCCTATGCAACACGCATTCACAGGCCCTACACCAATTGCAGCGCAGTTTGTTTCTAGGGGCATGGCTCGGAAGTCTGCCCCTAACTAATTTGTTGCCTATGCAATCCTCGTTTTTACTGGGGCGTTAAATAGGGAAGGCCAAGTCGGGAGTGGGTCGACATAGAAACTTTTAAACTTTTAACCCCAAGGATTTTTTCAATTATGGGGTTAACTTCCGGCCAACCAAAATGGCAAATTTCCGTTAGGGTTCCTTTTCGAAAACCATTTTAGCGGTCTTCAAACTTACCCTTAACCTTGATCCTAATTTAAACAAGGTTCTGGTTGGCCTTGTCGGCCTATTTCAGGGTTATTTTTCTCCGTGTTAGTTACATTGTTAGACTTCCCTGGTTTGCTTTGTTCCGCGGTTCACAAGTAGTTAGTAAAAAGGGGTAAAAACTTTTTTTCAAGGTTCCCATTTGGAAATCCCCTTTACATAAAGAATCCGCCTTTAAATTTGGAATATTACTTCCGAAGCTCGATCCTCCACGGCAAGAAGGGCCAAGCCCCTCCATTGAAAAGGTTTTCCAATGAAATGCCTTCTCAAAATTTCTGCCCAAAACCCTAAAATTTGTTGCCTATTGGAACCCCTTTACAATCACACCAATTGCAGCGCTGTTTGTTTATTAGGGGAGAAGCACATGATCGAAGTGCATCCCGACCAAATCAGTACCGCAATGCGTCTTTAAACGGTTAAACGGCGCAGAAAATTTTGTGCAATTCAAAATTCGTGCGTTAGCTTGCGGTCCAACATTATTCTGAGCAAATATTCGTTATGGAGGCTTCGAATGTTTTTACCGGCCAACACTCTAATGCCCGGTTCTTCCAAGCGTGGTTAACTTTAACCCCTGGTTATCTTCAACTTAACCAAGGGTTTACTCTTTGTTTTGTTCTTTTGGTCGCTAATCCAGAGGTTATCTCTCTGCCGTAGTTAAAGTTAACCACTGGTTAAGGACTTAACCAGTGGTTATCTTTTGCGTTCTTTTTACTTGTTTTTCGTCGTTAACCACAGGTTAAGTTGAGTTAACCATGGTTAAAGTTAACCCTCCAATTTCAGAGGGTTAACATGTTGTGAAAAATCAAAATTTTTATCAATTCAAAGAATTCGCTGTTCATTTATGTGAATATACACAATTCTTTCGAGGCTCCGATCTCAAAAATGCCCGCCTCAGTGCACGTCTCACAAGTTCCCGTCTCAAAAGTGGCAATGTTAAGATTGCCCTCCTCAAAAGTGCAGAGTGCCCTCTTCAAAAGTGCTCAACCCGAAAGTGTCAGACCTAAAAGTGCCCATATCAAACATTCCAGACCCAAAAGTGCTGGTATCTTGAAATGTTAGCAGGAATGTGTGAATTTTTGTTTTAAAACTTTAATACGGTGCTCTGAACCATCGTTAAAATTTATTGCAGTGCACCTGGCACTTCATTTTTAATTATTTGTTGCTATAGACACGCGCTTTGTGTTATCACTGTTTAAAGACACGCGCTGCATGTTGTCACGTGTTCAAATACACGCGCTTCATGTAGCCACGAGACACGTGTTTAAATATACACGCGCTTCATGTAGTCACGTGTTAAAATACACGCGCTTCATCTAGTCACGTGTTTAAAGCCACGCGATTCATGTTGTCACGTGTTTAAAGCCACGCGATTCATGTTGTCACGTGTTTAAAGTCACGCGATTCATGTTGTCACGTATTTAAAGCCACGCGATTCATGTTGTCACGTGTTTAAATCACGTGATTCATGTTGTCACGTGTTTAAAGCCACGCGATTCATGTTGTCACGTATTTAAAGCCACGCGATTCATGTTGTCACGTGTTTAAAGCCACGTGATTCATGTTGTCACGTGTTTAAAGCCACGCGATTCATGTTGTCACGTTTAAAGCCACGCGATTCATGTTGTCACGTGTTTAAAGCCACGCGATTCATGTTGTCACGTGTTTAAAGCCACGCGATTCATGTTGTCACGTGTTTAAAGCCACGCGATTCATGTTGTCACGTTTAAAGCCACGCGATTCATGTCGTCACGTGTTTAAAGTCACGCGATTCATGTTGTCACGTATTTAAAGCCACGAGATTCATGTTGTCACGTGTTTAAAGCCACGCGATTCTGTTTCACTGTTTAAAGCCACGCGATTCATGTTGTCACGTTTAAAGCACGCGATTCATGTTGTCACGTGTTTAAAGCCACGCGATTCATGTTGTCACGTTTAAAGCCACGCGATTCATGTTGTCACGTTTTAAAGCCACGCGATTCATGTTGTCACGTTTTAAAGCACGCGATTCATGTTGTCACGTGTTTAAACACGCGATTCATGTTGTCACGTTTAAAGCCAGCGATTCATGTTTCACGTTTTAAAGCCCGCGATTCTGTGTACTTTTAAACCACCGTTCATGTTGCACGTGTTTAAAGCCACGCGATTCATTTGCACGTTTTAAAGCCACGCATTTGTTGTCTTTTGGGATTCGTTTCA
>JASGXE010007172.1:0-19957 GCA_030068105.1 Sinentomon sp. SZTP_YWyxl
AGACCAATGAAAAAAGAAATTGCACAAAAATTCGAAACCACGCCACCGGCGGCGCCATCTTGTTTTCCGAAATTCAACATGGCCGCCGACAATCGCGCGATCGCGTGTTTGCGATTTTTTTGTCTTGCGAGATTTTTTTTTTTCTTTTTGTGACTGCTGGCGATTTTTTTTGTTTTTTTTTGGATTCGCGAATCCTCGAATCCGAATCCACAAACCTCGAATCCGAATCCAGTCAAAAATTTCGAATCCGAATCCGAATCCTGCAAAATTCCTCGAATCCAAAATTCTCGAATCCGGCTTCAGGACTCGGATTCGAGTACGAATCCGAATCCGAATCCGGATTCGCACACCCCAAACGGCTGCACAAGCGGTCTGTGGGCGACAATTGTTGTGCAAGTTGTGCTGAGTTTGGTGGAAATCCGAGGGAGGCACTGCCTTTTCACCGCTTAAATACAAAACAGTACTGCCATGTAATGTTATCATTTACCTATCTCTGGTCTTTCAATACACGCTGCATCCACGTCGATGCTGTGTGATTCATAAATCTCATGCGCTTTCCAACCACTTTGGTTCTTTTCTGAATTGTTGTTTCCGGCCCTCTTTTTGGGCTTTTTGCACTTTCGCGTCGGCGATGAGGGGTCGCGCCACTTTTTGCTGCTGGCGTTGGGACCCCGCAGTTAAAATGTTAAAATGTCTTAAAATTATTGTTGAGTGGTGTTCAAATCCAATGATTTTGGGATTCTTGGCAGGGACCCGGAATTTTATTTCTCCTAAACTTGAGCACTTTTGTTCCTGAAATGGTTTCAGAGTTTCACCCGACAAAAGGTTGGGATCATTATACGAGTACATTTGTGGAAGCGCTCATTTTTCAGCCTTGCGCCATGCGAACTGCATCAAAAACAGTCGCTTGGCTCAGGAGAAATTTAACTATCTGTGGGCATCGCACCGCGGTCCGCCATTCACTCGCATGTCTTTCGAAGCGCACACCCCCTTTAAACGCCGCAATCCAGCAGCACACATTTTGGACTCACGAAAATCCCGGAGTGCTGATGTCATGTGCTGATGTGAGTGCTGATGCATTGTGGCTGATGTTTCGCTGGTTGTTTTGCCATTGTGAGCTTTGTGGCGAAAATTGTTCATGGAGTGCGGGTTGAGGAGTTCGGTGTCTTCGTGGGATGCGGGCTCGTTTGCGTACCATCCTGCAGGTTTGCTTCCGCAACCGTGTTTCACAAATGTCTCCCATTGACGGCTCAAATTTTATGCTGCCTTATTATTATTATTATGTATTTCACGTCATGTCCATCTCGGGTTTCCCCGGTTGCACCCACCGCACGGGCCGAAGCCAAGTAACGGCGAGGTTTTGCACTGTGGTGATCGGCCGCGCACTTCCACCGCATTAAAGCAGCATGTGAAGCTGAGAACGGTGTTCCATGAAGTGCACGGCTTCTCACCGTGCACCATTTCAGAATCCATCAAATCCAATGACGGTAAAGTTTGGCACGTCTCGCGAATTTGATGGATCCCGGAATGGCAAAGGGTTTGGTTGGGTTGCGTGGGACCTTCAGGACAGCGAGGGACCACGTACAGCTGCAACACCAGCAGCCGGAAGCAGGCTATAGTGGGCCACACCAAAGGGTGCAGCAACACGTCCAAACAAGTCCCCGACTACCAGACATCACAGCACATACGCAGACAGGAATAAGTAGATATTTTAGGAAAGGAACATAGAGTTTAGAACAGGAGAAAATGTGAGAGGGGGTACCACAGACCAAACAAGCTGTAGTGGGCCCTGCCAAAGGGCAGCGCAACACGTCCAATCAAGCCAGTCAATAAGCACCAAGTCTCAAGTGTATGAAAAGGAGAGATTTAGGAGAGGAAAATAGATTTCTAGGATAGAGATAGCAAGAAAACAAAGTGAAGGTCAAGATCACAACCCGTAGAGGAAGAGTGTGAGCTGACCGTCCTTAGGCGCCCCCGGCATCATGCGGGTACTTCAAGCATAGACACCAGGGCCAGGCGCCGTTATTATTATTATTATTATTATTATTATTATTATTATTATTATTATTTTTTTTTTTTTTTTTTTTTTATTATTATTATTATAACGTGCGAACGGCACGGGGCCTGTGGCACGTGTGCGCTGCCTACGAAAACAGCGCGGGATTTTCTGTTATGAACGCCAAGGATTTGGACCGGAAACTGTCAATGTTTGTCTGTTTCGCTATTTCATTAGGCAGATTATTCCAGTGGCGGATGGTTGAGGGAAAGAAAGATCCCGAGTATGGATTCGAATGCACTGCGAGGTGCCGGAAGGTTTGATGATTTGAATGTCGGTTTGATAACGCACGCGTTGGCTCCACCTCCGGAGGGAGAGAGATTTCAACAGAGCCCGAAAGGATTTTACTCAGCATCGTCAGCCTTGAAGCTTTTCTCCTATCCGCAAGTTTGGGCAATCGGATATTCTCGAGCATGCGCGTGACGCTTGACCGTCTGTCAAAGTCTGAGCATATAAACCTCGCAGCGAATCTCTGAATACGCTCTAACTGCTTCGACTGGTTGGCCTGGGTTGGATGCCAAACAGACGCACCGTACTCAAGACCGGGACGTACCAAAGACTTATATGCCAGAAGCTTTAATTTTTCAGGGCAACCATGAAGATTCCTCCTAATAAAATTCAGGGTCGAAAGGCCTTTGGAGTTTGGAAGAAGCCGCATTAATGTGTTTTGACCAGCTCAGGTCATCAGTCAGTGTGACCCCGAGGTATTTATAGAAAGGCTTACTCTCAATCCATGTGTTGTTCATCACATATTCGAATGGTGTTGGACTTTGAAGTCTGGAAAAGGTGACTTTTTCGCACTTTCTGATGTTGAACTCCATTTGCCATTTCGAAGCCCAAGCAGATGCTGCGTCAAGGTCAGCTTGAAGGGCGTGGCAGTCATTAAGTTCTTCAACGGTCGTGTAGATGACACAGTCATCAGCAAACAGTCTAACTTTGCATTTAAGGGCTGGAGGGAGATCATTGATATAGAGAAGAAACAGCAAGGGTCCCAAAACTGTGCCCTGCGGGACTCCTGAGGTAACTCTACAGTTATCGGACTTTTCTCCATCGATAACAACTGCCTGCGTTCTGCCACTCAAATAGTTCGTGACCCATCCAACGGCTGCATGATCCAGATTATAGCTCTGGAGCTTCTTTACAAGGCGCACGTGCGGCACCTTATCGAACGCCTTGCTGAAGTCCAAAAATACTGCATCGATCTGTTTTCTCTCATCAAGGGACTTGGCCAAATCGTTAAAAAATTCTATCAACTGTGTTTCGCATGACAAACCACTCCTGAAACCATGCTGTGCGCAGCTGAGAAGATTATATAACTTCAGGTGAGAAAAGATGCTCGTGAACAATATGTGCTCGAAAATCTTGCAAACTATGCAAGTTAGCGATATTGGCCTGTAGTTGGCAGGATCGACTGGAGAGCCAGATTTGGAACTGGCGTCACCAGTGCAGAGCGCCAATCCGACGGACAATACTACTGGTCAATGATTGCTGGAAAATCAATGTCAGATAGGGCGCTATTTCGGGAGCAAGGGATTTCAGTATTCGACCAGGTATGCAATCGGGGCCAGGAGACTTGTTTATATTTATTGACGATAATAGTTTTTTTACGCCCTCAACTGTAAATACAATTGGAGGCATTGTTACCGATGACGGGATGTGCGATACATTTGGAATATCTACAAGATCCTCCGTTGTGAAAATTCGACTAAATGTTTCGTTTAGTAAGTTCGCCTTCCCCCTGGGATCAGTACAAGGCTGTTTTGACCATCTTTAAGTGAAGTAAATGTTTTTGTCGACACGCGCGTTTTTAGTGGTTTTTCGATTAATGTGTTCCTTCTTTATTGTCGTTTTCGAACGCCTCGGTGAGGAAATCTGAAAGGGCAGTTTTATTTTGTGTTTGATGGTTTTCCGAAGGGCAACAAAGGTGCGTCGTTGTGCATCATTGTATGCATATTTTTGACCGCATGGGCTTTACGCTTCTGCCTGAGGAGCCTCCTAATTTCTGGGCTGATCCATGGTTGAAATGAATTTTCACTATTCACAAGCTTCGAGGGGATGGAGGCATCGATAAGGCCCAGAAGGAGTGTTTTGAATTCCAACCAGTTTTTTCCGTGGACTGAAGAGCAGAGCGCGAGCGGAAATGCTCAAAACATCGCGTAACTTGAGGCGTATGCCATCCCAGTTGGCCTTTTTGTACACCAAAATTTTCGCGAAACCATTCCTTTGATTTTTGCCGGAGTTCTCACATAACAAAGAACCGCTTCATGGTCACCAATACCTTGAATTGTATCAATGTCAATGTCAAGATTTGGGATATTTGAAAACACCAGATCAAGAACATTATTGGCCCCATTCGCAGTTAGACGAGTTGGAGAACGGACGTACTGCAAAAGATTAAATGTGACTGCAGTATCTAAAAAGAACTGATGCATACGTCTATCTATGCATTGGTCTTCCAATGATAGAGTTTTCCAGTCGATGCCGGGCATATTAAAGTCGCCTGCTATCAGTACTCTATTCGCCGATCTGCCGGGATGTGCACCAATCACGGTGTTAAGTAAATCGTGAAATTTTAAAATTGATTCAAATCCTGATTTGGGAGGGCGGTAAATGCAACCCACGTATATTTTGTGACCAGTGGCCATTCCTAGGGTACAAAAGACGTATTCAATGTCCACAATAATTGTTTGATGCTCTAAATTAACAGGGGTTGAGGCAAGAGTTCTTCGTACTGCGATAAGTACCCCCCGCCATTCCCACCTGTTCTGTCAGCCCTGTAAATATCGTACAAGTCGGTATTCAAGATCTCACTGTTGTTTATCCCAGAGTGCAACCAGGTTTCAGTTAGACACAGTAAGTCTATGTCATATGTCATCAATATTGACTCAAGTGACTGAATTTTTTTGCACCTTCTTATAGACTGACAATTTATGAGAAGTACCTTTAGGGCAGGAACAACTTTATCTTGGGGACCGCAACGGTGGGAGACTAAAATACCAGGTCCGCTTGGGGTATTGACGGTTCCCGTATTGTCCGGGAGAGTTGGTTTGAAGCCAACGTCGCTCCCAATCGCGACTTGTCTTGAAGAATTCAACGTTTTAGCTGCATAAGTCTTGCAGGATCTTCCTCTCAAGATGGCAAATCCGGAATGTCTGCTTGGTTCCCTAAAAAACGAGAACTGAATTTGCAGATTTCCTGAGCAACTCTCAATGCTCCGATTGGCCTATAATGAAGCTTGTCATTCGGGCTGAGATAATGTGGAGTTTGGAATCGTGTTATGTCAATGAATGTTGCGTTCCATTGTTCGACTGTGGCTTTGAGTCTGTCGTTGGCTACTCGAAATCTGTGGTGTTCCATGTCTCCGTACTTTTGTGTTGGTGGGATGCTGCAAATGGAAAATGTGTATGATGATTTCAGCTGTTTGGTGATTTCATGTGATTTTGTGATGAGCTCGTTGAATGCAGTGATGAGTGGCGTGAGTCCAAGTCGGTGGTTGTTGACTCCAATGTGAAATGCGACGTGAACTCTGTCCGCGTAGTTGTCGTGGAGGAGCTCCTTGAGTTTCAATGTGATGTCTGAAATTGTTGCTCCTCTGAATGCGTGTGTGGTGGTGTGGTTGTCTGTCTCAATATGCTGTTTGATAACGACAGCATTTGAGTCGCCAATGATAACCACATGTGTCTCTTGGCGGTGATTCGGTGCATTTTTGGCTGGTGTTTCCTGGTGTTCATTTGCTTGTTCTTCTGCGGTGTCTTCTTTGTCTTTGTTTGTGAGTGTGATTTTCATTGAATTCGTGCTGTTTTAATGATTTTCCATCGTGGCTGTCGGTGAGTTTTGGTAGACGTGATTTTTTCTGTGATGTTCCAGGTTTCGCCTCAGTCTGAGGTTTTTGAGCACTTGGTGTTGCCGGATCAAGTCCTGGTGGCTTAAATCCGGATGTGTGGTGTTTTTGTGTGTCGTTGCGTTCCAAGACACTGAATCTGTTGTAAGTGGATGTTGGTTTGGATGAAACTTTGATGAATTGTGGTGCAACGTGTCTGTGTTTGTTTTCTTTTGCTTGGTGACTGGGGTTTCTGTTGTGGTTTCTTTTGACAGGCTGCCTCCATTGTCCCGACACATTCTGCTGCTGAGCCTGCCTCCTTAATTTCTCAGCATACTCCACAGCATTGAAGGTGCACTCCTTCGTTGAAGGTGTCGGAAGCAACGGTGGACGCCTGTTTTCTGGTGTTGCAGGTGGTCTGATCGGTGTTGGTGTTGTGTTTTCATTGGTGCCTGTTTGGAGAGCTTGGCTGTATGTCATGTGATTGTGATTGTGTGTCTGCTGAGCGTTGAGCCGTGCTTCTGACGAGTTTTCTGACGTGCCTTGGCTCAACCATATGTTACTTTGTGGTTTGTGTGGCCATTGGCAAAAAAATAACGCATGAACCGGGGATAGGTAGGTACCACTGTCCAATTGCTTTAATGCCTGTGTGTGGCCCCCAACTAGTAAAAAAAAGATGTTCAGAATGGCGAATTCACATTTCATCACTTCAAATTTTTCATTGGGTTGCAAAAAGTCATTTGGAGCCCTAGAGTGTAGATTTAGGAGCCTGGTCAAATTTTGGCCGATGAGTTTTTTTTTGCTCGCCAGCCCCACGTCCCGTTTTTCCGGTCCTGGTCGAAAAATCCAAAAATTTTATTGCGCTCGCCAATCTACGTCTTTCCATCCCGGACGAAAGTTGGAGAGCTTTTTTTGCTCATTTCGATCCCAGTCGGCCCACAACCGTCCCTATTGCAGGGTGTGACTAAATCTCTGAACCTGCTTGTCTTGCTTGTCCTGATGGAAAACCTGCTTGTCCTGCTGGTAATGGTCAAATGGGTTTGGTTATTGTTTTCGGTTATCCTAACCTAATCTAACCTAACCTTAACATATTCCCTCAAGACCTTACCAGCAGTAGGCCCAAGCAGGACAAGCAGGTTCAGCGTTTGCAGCCCTGGAAAACAAGTAGGTAGGTACCTATCTACACAAGAGTAACATTTTTTGTTTTGGGGAGGGGGATGTGAGGCAGTTAGGGGAAGATGCTTTGATAATTTGAGGAAATGCCAAAATCTCCTTCCTTGCTGGCGCACTGTTTTGACAATTTCAGGAAATTCCAAAAGCTCCTTGCGGGGAAACTGTGCATCGGCTCAGCAACATCATCAGGATTTGATTAACCATGCAGTGAATCCCAGCTGTCCCCTAAAATTTTTCTGTGAAGCGATCTAGCCTAACAGAGGTTATCACACGCGACACACGAACATTCTCCATCTTAGTAGCACATTGACATAACCATGTTGCGCTTGAAGTAGGTACCTAATTGGCATGAAAACCTTCTCTGTACCGATGGTTGGAGCCTCACTCACTCGACAGGGACGAGTTCCGCGCTCAATAAAATATACCTACAGACATTCACAAGGAAGGGATAAAAAACGAATATCTTGTATGAGACATCATGCGGAAGGAAAGTGTGCGGCATGCCGACAGACGTTTGAGCATGTCATTTGGGCTTCACATGGCTTGAAAACCGGAAGGCACAGTCATGTAGGATAGGAAGTGAGCAGTTTTTTATGTTTACTGCAGAAAATGTCAGGTGAGCATGTCAATAGGAATCCAGCAAAGATTATTGCAAGCTACCAATACCAGTTCCAAGTCGGTTAGGGCCACTACTGGCTAAAGAAACACATTTCAGGATCACTTTTCCGAAACATTTTCTGCAAGCTTAGGTAATCTTTTTTGGTTTGGGTATTTGAAAATGTATTTGAAAACGCTAATTTAATGAAAGTCACCCAGAAAGAAAAAAAATTGTATTTTCTTAATTGAGTTCAGGCCTCATGCGGTCCTATATTTTCCTATTTTTCCTATATTTTTGAACAAAAGCTTTTTTTCCTATTTTTTTCCTATTTTTCCATGTTGCCTATAGAAATCCTATTTTTTTGAATTCAATTGATGTTTTTTCATAATTCATAGGTGATAGGTAATTGTTTCATAATGTTTCATAATGTTGTTTTGTAGTTTATGGATTCGATTCAAAAAGAAAAGAAAATTCTTTTTCAAAAAATTATTTTTCAAAAAGAAAACAAAAATTGTGTTTCCAATAAGTCCCTTCCTCCGCCCCCCGATGGTTATTCATGCAAAGATTTATGCATGAAACAGAAAGATAAGATCCTTTCCCCCCTTTTTGGGGTTGAAAACCTTGTTTTTTGGGTTGAAAATACCATATTTTGGGGTTGAAAATCCTATTTTTTCTGAGGTTGAAAATCCTATTTTTTTGGGTTGAAAATCCTATATTTTTTTTTTTGCTCCCTGCATGAACCCTGAGTACTGCTCCAAGTTCATGTATTGTTATTTGTGACCCCCTACAAAAAACACGGAATTTCTCAATTTTATGACATCTGGACATATGTGACAATCTTAATCGCAAACCATTTGAGGTTTGAAAATTCCTTGGAAGACCTACTTAGGTACAATTCCTGAAGTCTCAGAAATATTCCAAAAATTCCTGGGAAGTTCCCAAAATTCCCGAACACGGAATATTCATTGGCCGCAGGGAGTTTAGAACCGTTCGTTCACGGTTCTTGCAGCCCTGCCCTTATGCAACAAGCTGGTGAGGTTGAAGGAAAAGTGAAGTGTCTAGCCCGAAAAACATAACGTAGGTCGCCTACCAAACGGTATTTGGGAATATCAGTGTATCTACATGCGGAAGAAAATGAGCCAGCAACACACGCAGTCCAGTGGGAAAATGATGCAACTTTGCAAAAACTTAAGTTTGCAACTGAAATGAAAGTTCCTTCTTTTCAACCTTTGTTGAAATGTGGCACTTCCGTTTGAACCCCAGGCACCACCCGTTTGGATGTTGCTTTGCTTCCTTGGTATGCTTCACCTGCTTATGAACTTTGCCGTTTTCCTTAGGCCTAGATGAAGTACCTAAGTAGGTAATAGGATGTTTTGGCATGTGGCAAAAGTCCAAAGCCATCTGCTCTCCAATTCTTCATGCTGCACTGCCAAACCAAGAAGATTGTTCTGGGGATGGTTGAACTACATCTTCAATCGTGTTGACAAGTCAAGAATTGAATCTGTTGGGCCTGATAGAGCATGTGCAGAGTGGTTGCTTCGCTGTGGAGCCAGCGTACGATGGAAGGGCAGTACGTCTTACCTGGCAGATTACAACTCTTTGCCTGTGGAGAGTTCTGCAGATCAGTTTCACATTGAAGAGATCGATGCAACAGACTCGTGTGTGATGAACGTCGGCTTTGAACACCTGAGGAACGTCAGGCACGTGAAGAAGATCATATTGCACAAGTGTCCCTACCTGGACGATAGCGCTTTGGAGGGCTTGCATCATGTGTCCTTATCGTTACTCCACCTGCAGATTAGTAGCTGTGGGAATGTAACTGGTACTGGACTTTTTAAGGGTTTGAAACTGCTTGTTCATTTGAAGTGTGTCAAACTGTTTGATTTGCCAGGTGTGAAGGACAAAGACGGCTGTCTGAAAGCGTTGACGTCGCACCTACCGAAATGTAAAATAGAGTTCCCTGATGCAGTTGGAGGATAACTTCAAAATATCATGATGCTCATTCATATTTGTACCCAAAGCATTGATTGTCTATGTTGGACAGCATTAATTTGTAAAAAAGTCTTTTTTGACAAATTGCAACTACTAGGTACGAAGGGCGCCCAATAAATAATGAGAATTGTACCGAAATTTGCATTTGAAATGAATTTTTCCACTTTAGCGTCAAACTTTGATGTGTTTTATGGTGCTTGGGTGATTTTTAGAAAAAAATGCCCTGCACATTTTTGATTTTATGGTGGTCATTTCAAAAAAGCATCAAGCAGATGCAATGCAGCAGATTTGACAGGTGTGAAAAGATGGGAAACAAGAAGTTTCCCCACACCAAGGTTTTGAGACACAAGAACTGGCACCCAAATGAATAACTTTTACAACACACATAACCTATCTCGTATCTCCACAGTTGTTGCAATGACATGATTTTGGTGCTCCTGTGCTTTGGTGTGGCGGAACAAGTCTTTTCTCAATTCCATGCACCTGGCAAATTGAATCGTTACACCCATATCCCTCATGTTTTTAAAATTGCCATGGAATGCGAATTCTGCATAGGAAAACCTCAAATTTACCAAAGAACCTTAAAACGATTCAAAGTTTGACGCCAAAGTGAAAATATTCATTTCAAATGCAAATTTCAGTGCAATTCTCATTATTTATTTGGCGCCCCACGCACCTGTTCTTTCTGTCAACCCATGCCCTTTCCACGTTTTTGCCACTGCAGCTTGGAGATATTTTCCTTCTTTCATTCTGTTCCAGTTTTTCTTCCCTGGTGGTGCCGCACCTTGTTCAACGAAAGCAGCAAAATTTGTCGCTGCCTGCCTCTGAATCCGAATCTTAAGACATGACTTGGCTGAGACTAGACTTAAGTCTTTGCTGTTTTGTTGATTGTTGAGAAGACATCGCACTGGCTGCCATGCGTGTCATCACAGCAACCAGCAAAACAGCAGTGACTCAATTCGAGTTTTAAGCTAAGCCACATCTTAGGAATCTGACTATTGTGTTTGCTGCTCTTGAAAATGTGGGTTTGGTGGGACGTGAATGACGTTGCATTCATATTCAAATTCATATGCCTAAAGGAGGAGGGTTAGGTCAGGTCAGGTTGGGTTAGTTTAGGTTAGATGTCAGGTTAGGCTAACCTGACCTAAACTGACCTCCCTCCTTTAGGCATATGAATTTGAATGTGAATATGAATGCAACGTCACTCACGTTTTGGTGGGCTACGCACTAAAGATTCCTTGATATTCTAGTGAGAGTTTATCGAAGTCTTGTTTTAGCTTTGTTGTAGAAAATTGATCCTGGGTCTGACCTTGTTTTTTGAAAAGAACGTAGGTACGCCTAAAAAATGTGTTGTCGATCATGGTTCTCACAGACTGGGAAGGTCAGGGGAATCGGGGAAGCCCATCGAAAGTCAGGGAAATGCTAAAGGTCATGGAAAGTCAGGCAGAATTATTGTGCGGGATAACAAGGACAGAAAATACCCAGCTTTCATTCAAAATGTCATTGGAGTGAAATAATGGAAATGAAATTTCAAGAAGCTGGGAATTCCCCCGTTTTGAGATATTCGTGTTTTTCTGCTGCAAAGGTAGGCGGGAGTTAAAAAAGTATCAAAAACCGAAAGATGTTCTTTTGTTTAAAGAACCAAAGTTGCTTCACAGGGGCATATATCAGTCACCTTCACCCAACTTTGTAGGTAACATGGGAGTCCCTGGTGACTGGTGAGTTATGCAAAATAAAATGCTGTTGTTTTTTTGGTTGTTATGTGGTGCACCCATACAGGGATGATAAGGTAGGTTCCTAAGGTAGGGTAAAGTAAGGTAGGCCTACAGCCTTGGTCTAATTTCTATCAAGGTGACAAAGATGTTGGTTGGCACCTCGTTTGAATTGAACAAATTGTTTTTTCTTTCTATTGCTATATTATGAAAATTTCTCGAATTTTATTTCAACAAAAATAGCTTACCTAAGCTTGCTGATTTGTGCTCTCATTAGGTGGGTAGGACGAGCACAGGCCTGTTTTAGGTATTAGGTAATCAGGATGGGTTTCATTTTCAACATTGACAGTGGCTACCTGGAAGGCCTCTGCCGTGGATTCAAGTGTGGAATTCTGAAGCAGACGGATTATTTGAACCTCGTCCAGTGCGACAGTCTTGATGGTAATTTATAAGCATTTTTTGCATTTAATTTTGATTGAATAATCAACACCGATATTTTGTTCATTGAATTTCCTGCTCTAACAAGAGGCTTAGTTATCAAAATTGTTGCTGTTGGATCACTCGTGAAGCAAAACAAGTTGGAACATTTTGTTAGGGCAGCTTGTTTTATTGAGGTCGGACTGGTTGACCCAGGCTGGCCGTAGTTTTGTTTCTTGACATTGGTCGAATCCAGAGGGATTCCATGTGCACCCATCCATGGGGATTCCATGTGATTCCAGTGCACCCATCCATGGGTGCACTGGTCCACCAACTGGGATTAATGATTTGTGTCAGATCTGTGTATGGTACAGATTTTATCATTTGGAATTGACTGACAGACACAAATAGTGCGCACATCTATTCATACAAGAAAAGTAGTTGCCGTTATTTTACTCTCTCCATTGCAAAAGAAAAGTTTCAATTCACTGCTTTCAAAACACTCACCGCAAATGTAGTCACAAATAAGTTTCCCAGTGTCCTGTCGGATAGATTATGTGCAATGTTGCCATTGGACAATAATTTCAAAGGTGAAAGCTGTGCCAGGGTACCTACCTACTGCTCTGATAAATTTGCCATTGATGTTAAATGCGAAATCTGCTTTGGGTATGGGCAGATATTAACACCCTGGGCAGATATTAACACTCATGTGGATAGCTCTTGTACTCCCTCCCGCAGAACACATGATATGACATTTTTTTCAGAGGCTATTCTTGTAATTAATTTCCATAGCATATTTGATGCGCCGGGAAATTTTGGGCCCAACCAATTCAATGAGTTGGACTTGACATACCTACCTAATTTAAAAATGCTCGTGTTTAAGTCTTGTTTTGCGTGGTTCTTTTTCCCATCAGATTTGAAACTCCATCTTCAGAGCACAGATTACGGTTCATTCTTGGCTAACGAGCCCAGTCCGTTGGCCGTCTCCGTCATTGATGATAAACTCAGAGAGAAGATTGTCATTGAGTTTCAGCATATGAGGAATCATGCTGTTGAACCATTATCCACATTCTTGGATTACATCACGTAAGTAGGTAGCCTATGCATTGATAGTGTTGGATAAAATGTTTTGGATCACATCACATAAATATGTTTGAGCAACTTCTTGGATTAATCGCTCTTCTGTCGAGTGCATTCCATTGGTGATTAGAGCAGAACCTTTTCACAACGATTTATAACTTCTGCATCACTACCTAACAGTGTAGAGATCACTCGCTTATCCTATAGGTGGAAAGTACCTCGTGATACCATTCATCGGGCAGCGGTGGTTCCACCCGGGTTTTCAAATTTTCCGGAGTTATGGGTGAAACTGGAGGTAAAGATGCAGGTGAAAGAGACCGAGACCCTCGGCGAAGGGGGCTAGGTGTCTGTGCATCTTCGCTATCCGTGTCTAGGGCAGAGCCCTCGGGGTTCGATTTACAGCTGTAACCGCGTGTTGAGGTGGATCTCCCTAGTTGAAGTCATTTTGGAATTAATTTGTGCCAAAATTGTCTGGTCTTATCAACCAGACCAGGATCACCAGATACAGCCAGATCTGGGTCCAACCTAACCAGTTCACTTGAACTGGTTGAATTGTTTTTCGTGCTACTGCTGGTGGTCTTGTGAGAAAGTCCCTGAAAGTGCTCTTTTCTCCGGTGAGGTCTTCCCAAGTTGCATCCAGCAACCAACCCAGGTTCACCTGTTTGCATTTTTACCCGGAACTAAAAAGGCCAAATTTCCGGATCCAACTGGTGCAGGACCGGTTGGATCCCAAAATGGAGACCACCAGGTATAGATACCTGCCTGGTATGGCTTTTTAAGGTCATTCATTTTTCAGCAATATTTCTTGTCTGCATTTCCCCCATCTTACAGTTACAGTTACATGATTGATAACATCATTCTTCTGATCACTGGAACATTGCACCAGCGACCAATTAGTGAACTGATTCCTAAATGCCATCCTCTTGGGAGCTTCGAGCAGATGGAGGCAATCCATGTTGTTGCAACACCGTCTGACCTCTACAATGCGGTGCTGGTTGATACACCATTAGGTTAGACCAAACTGCGATTTTTACACACCATTTCATTTTTTGCACCAACCCTAGCCCAACCTGAGGCAGATGTCCAGCAGCCAGGATTCAATGGCATCTGGATGTCCACAGTGGCCAGATGTGTGGCCGTCATGGAAGTAAGTGCATTTGGCAGGTTTTACCGGATGTAAGAGGGCACAAATTTGCATTCAGCTGTGCCTTTTAAGGGGGAGGGGGAGCCTAATTTCGGCAAACTTTTTTCTTTTTTGACCGATTTTGTTCAAATTTTGCACACACTTTGGAACAAATCCAGACAACTTCTGTGCAAAATTTGAACACTGTAGCTCTTCTGGTTTGGGCACAGCAGCCATTTTAGGGTAAAAAAAGGCGATGTTCGGTCCCGCGCACAGCGATTAGGTACCACACGTGCAAGAATGCCCAAATTCGAGTTACAGGGGTAAAAAACCAAGCCAAAACTTTTGACAAGGCCGATTTCTTGTTTTCAACCCCAGAATTGTGTGGCGGGTGATTTTATGTCACTCCGCTCGAAAAGTGGTGAATTTTTATCATTTTTTCCTTTGTCTTGTTAAGAATAACTCGTAATTTATAATCGTAATGGAGGGAAAAATTGTCAAATGTGGCATTGTCAGTCATTTTAGAATAGTTTTTTACATAGTAGGTACACCAAATTTGAACATGATCACAAAAAATGGCTGAGGCTGAGACACACGGGGCGGAACACAAAAATGCTCAAAAAACAAAATGCTGAGAAGAATAGCGTCGAAGATCGAGAACATTTTCGTTTTCTGCTGATTTCATCGCGAGCGGTAAAAACATGCCTTCGGTCTTTCGTATGCCATTTTTTTTCAATTGAATATATTTGCAATTGGTTTTCACCATCAGAAAAAAGAAATTTCAGCGCATCAGGTCCACACATTAAAAAACTTGGACAATTTTTCATTTTTTGACGAAAAAATCTAGGCCCCCCTTAAACAGTCGAGCCCAACTGACGTGTATACACCATACGCACGCAAGAAAGCCATTGAAAATCCAATTGCCATGTGCCAAACATAGGCAAATGCGATCCTCCGAAGTCCATACACCGTTTGCGAATGTTTCCCGAATTAAATGGAGTTTACCACTTGTCAGACATTTTAAGTTGGCCAAAATTTATCTTAGCGGGAGGACGTACGAACAGCAATCTACAGATGTTTATTCCGGCAAAATCTATGCAACCGTTTTGAATTGTTGCATTTTTCAGTTCTTACAGTTTTTCTCAATTATTACACCTGTTTCTCAATCACTGACAGATGGCTCAGTTGGCAAACTTGTTTTGTCCAGCAATATCTGACACAACAGTGTGCCGACAAAGTGTTGTGTTTGAGATGGTGCAAAACACACTTTGAGTACCTGTGGCTTTTGTTATGAAAAAAAAAAATTATTGTTCACAGCATGCTCATCATGGGCAGCTTCATTAGGTTTGCAGCCATATTTCTCGTTGAAATGGATTTTTGTGCTGCAGAAGGCATGACGTGAAAGTAGGCAGGTGCTGAAATGTCTGCAGGTGCTGAAACTTCTGCCACAAACAAGTCTCGCCTGTCATTCAGTCGGACTGAGAAGTGTTGAAGAACGCATGTAAGAAGTGTTGGAAACAAAATCGATATTCAGCTCATCGGCTGCTGGATTTTCTTTTTCTGTTTTTTTTGTTGACTTGCAGCAGACGTTTCAGCACCTTTCAGCGTTCCCATCATGCCTTTTGACTTGCACTCATCTGCAGTTCAACAGCCAATTTAGTGGATGTGGATTTGTGTTGCAAAATTTTAACTTCTGTGGACAACGCTACTTTTTTGCCATTGCTGCTAAAGGTGCATCCGTCTGATGCAAGTGGCTGTTTAGTTGAGGCTGAGTGTTTGGCAGCAGGGAATAAGGATTTTCTCTTTCTTTACCACTCTCTTTCTCTCATTATTGCAGGGCCATTCTTTGTTGACTGCATCAGCGAACAAGATCTCGATGAGATGAACATTGAAATTATCAGGAACACCCTGTACAAGTCATATCTGGAGTCATTCTACGATTTTTGTGTTGAACTTGGAGGAACAACTGCCGATGTGATGAAGGAAATCCTTGCTGTGAGTTTCCTGTTGAATTAGAGTCCGGTGGGGCACAAGTAGCAACACACATGGGACGACAATCTGTGGAAAATGCATTTGCTTTCTTGCATTTCGATTTGAAGAGCATTTAGTTAACTATGGTGTGGGTCACGTGTGGTACCCATTTTGATATCGTTGTTTGGCTGTGTTGAATCTGCCAGTTGCAACTAATTTGTGTCAAATTGATAGAGCACATCATATTTTTCATTGATATCTCCATACTTCATGGATAGCATTGATCATAGGGTCAGATGGGGTAATTCCGACCACTTTTTGGAAACTTGAACTTCACCGCATTTTCGTGAGAACGGGAAGAAATTAATTTCAAAACCATGTGGTGCAATGGGAGGGCACATGTCTTGAGAACATCCTGGCAAGTGCTCCACTTCATTACTGCAACAGTATGTGGAAAAATTGGTGATCGGAATTACACTAAACTTTTTTCCATTTTTAGAAAAAGTTGGGGTAATTCTGACCAAGTAGTGGGGTAATAATTCCGACCATGGCTTTCTCCTTCCTGTTCCATTGCATGGCTGGCCATCAGGAGTAAATGTGACCAAAAGAGGTCTGATTCTGACGTGGGCAGTCTTGCAGCATGGTCTGAATTATCCCACCAGCCAGAAAGTGGCATGGTCGGAATTACCCCACCAGACAGAAAAATTACCTAAAAGCATTAAAAGAGATACTGCAAACTTTTTCCTTTGATGGTCACTTCCTTCTTCCTTTGGCAGCCACATAACGAGAAATTCATAACAATCTTCCAGGATTTTTTTCATGTCCTGCTTTTTCTTCTTGGTCGGTACCCTGATTTTTTTGCCATTCAAAACACTAGGTCGCAATTACCCCAACCAACCGGTCGCATTTACCTCAACAGTCATTTGCCATGGGGCAAATGCGACCAGTAATTTGCCAGAAAAGTGCAGAAGAAAGACATGTTTTGACACTTTTTTATGATGAAACAACACCTTCTAACAAAATTCTCATCAATACAATGGCACCTGGTCGGTACATACGGTGCTCAATGAAACATATTGGACTGCAGCCCGAAGTGAAAAACACTTCAAATAAATTGTGAGATTTTGGTTTCGGTTTTCCCAATTAAATTTTTGCATGCCAAATCTCCCTGAAACAAGATATGTTGTTGAAAAACGTTCAAAGAACAACATGAAAATATCAAAATATGGTTTTCTGCAAAATACAAGGTCCACATGTCTGTGGTCGGGTTTACCCCATGGTCGAGTTTACCCCATGGTCGAGTTTACCCAACCTGACCCTAAATCTGCCAATGTAGGCCTATACATGTCAACATTTTTCATGAACAAAATGTTCCACGTGGAAAGTGGTTGTAGTTGCGAAAGGTTTCCGGATCCCAAGTGGTTGGTAGGATCCGGAAACCTTTTTTTTTGTTGTGGTTTTATTTTTATTTTCTTTAGAAAACACAGACAAAGGTAACCATTTTCCACAAGTTGGTCCAATGAAATCCAAGACATTTTGGCAAAATCTTTCTTCTCATTGACAATGTTGTCCTCTGTTTTGTTTTCAGTTTGAAGCTGACCGTCGTGCCATCATTATCACGATCAATTCGTTCGGAACTGAGCTCACAAAGGAAGACAGATCCAAGCTGTATCCGAAATGTGGAAAGCTATTCCCCGACGGCTTAGCGGCACTGGCTCGTGCCGATGATTACGAGCAAGTCCGTGCTGTGGCCGAGTATTATGCGGTGAGTAGGTACCACCATTGTGAGTGTTTGGTTTTGTTTGGATCGGTAAGTGGTGAAAAGCAGAAGTAAACGATAGTGTTTCGGCTTATGTGATCACTTCCTCTGATACTCCTGGTGGTAATCATTAGGTACATATACCTGTCTTGCACCATCTCCAAACTCAAACAACAGTTTGCCATGGAGAAACGCAACGAAAGAAACGGAACTATGTGTCCAGAGAGATCCAAATGTGAAGGGCCATGGGAAGCAAATTTTTCATGTGGTGAACATTTTGAAATTTTTCTAGAAATTACACCGAAATCAACAATTCACGCAATATGTCCATGTTTGGAACCAGATTGTGCCTTTTTGTTAGAAAACTACATTAATGGATTTCTTATCCGAAAATATTCTGTGTTTTGGACTTAGATAACAGGATTGCCAGCGACCTGGAGAACCTGGAAAAGTCAGGGAATTTGAAGAAAGAACCTGGAATACCTGGAAATGGCAGGGATTTCAAGGGCTTTTGCTGCCAAACCTGGAAAAGTCAGGGAAATAGAAATGTCAAAGGGGAATTTTCCAGTCAAATTACTCAGTTTGAGCCTCTGTTTTGGAACATTCGAGCCAATTTTTGTCAAAAATGCTTTTTTTTGCATTTTTCAAAATGAATGGTTTTCATCAAGCTGTGGAATTCTTGGCATTCTTTCAGGAAAATCCTGAAAATTGACAGTTTTATGAGACATCGAGCCAGAAAAGGGCCTGGAATTTCTTGGCAACGGACCTGGAAAAGTCAGGGAATTGAGATCTGGGAAATGGCTGGCAGCCCAGGAGAAAGTGTTCTTGTCAAGAAAAATTTGCTTCCGATCGCACACCACGTTTGGATCCGTAATCACACTCGCCATTTCGGCTACATTGCGCTCCATTGATGTTTTGTACCCATTTGGTTTCGTCAACGGAGATCAGGATGCCTCTATCTATATCATCAGCTGTGCTGGTCTGCCGCACAATGGAGATGAATGCAGCACAATGGAGATGAAATCTTGTGTGTGATTATTCATTAATTTTTTTGTTGTTTTAATAGTATTCAACAGAATTTACGAAAGACAATTTATTCCATGGCATTAGAAACAAAAAGCATGTAGACGAATTGCACATGATCATTTTTGACGTAGAATAAATTTCCAGACGTGTTGACAAATGAGATTTTTGAAAATAAACTGTTGAGATTTTTTTGCTTCGTTTAATGAAACAAAATTTCGTTTGAAGTTAGAATAATTGTGCTCGTCCGAGGTGTCAAGAATGATCCTATTTTTGACTCTGAATTGTGTAAGAATCAATCAGTGATGTGTAAAAATAAATTTTGAAATGGCAATAGAACAGTCGGATGGGTAGACGGGATGGAGCTTTCTTGTGAACTCGACACAATTATTAGAAAGCAGTACCTCTTGTCATCTCATTACTTTTCACCCACTCTGGATCTGTGACCTGTGTGGGCTTGGTTGCATCGAAATAGGCCTGAGAGATCGAGTCATTTTTTGTGCAGTGTAGTACAGTACTGAAGGAGAGTGACAATGTTTTAGGCTTGAAGAATACCGCGTCCCACACTTTTTCAAAAGGACAGTGGAACTTGGTTGTGGAAAGCCGATAGAAGCATCACAATGGGGAACACTCCACTAAAAAGGGCACATACGCGTGTTATCTTTGAACACGTGTGTTGCAGAGTACAGAAATTATATCCAGTTTTTAAAATAGTGAATTTCGATGAACGTCGGTGTGATTTTTGTCGTGCATTTGTGTAAAATGCACCGGAGGACCAGAGGGCCAGGGGGCCACCCGTCACATGCTCCTTGTGTGCCCTCTCCCTTCTCCAAGCCGATGTTGAGCGGTGGCTACAATTATTGATCCACATTCTGTATTTTGGTCCCCATTATTTAGCTTTTATTAAGTTATTCCATTGACTTCCCTTGATTGTCTTCCCCTTCCCTTTCGCAGGAATATCGTGCTCTGTTTGAAGGAGCTGGCAACAATCCTGGTGACAAGACACTCGAGGACAAATTCTTTGAGCATGAGGTGAGGAGCTCCTTCTTTGTCTCTGTAGGTACCTATTTCTTATGCCACATCTCCTCGGATGGGTCCATTTGCTATTTTTCCCATTTCGCTATTTTTGCCAACATTTTTTCTTTTCCGTTTCTTTGGACTACCTATTGATTTTTTATATTTTTCACCAGATGCTATGCATCTGAATTGCTATTTTTAGTCTGTCATTAATAG
>JASGXE010007173.1:0-19703 GCA_030068105.1 Sinentomon sp. SZTP_YWyxl
TGCATCAACTTTGTGCAACAATAACTTGGAACAACCCCGAAGAATAACACAACTTCTGTCGGGGGTAAGTTGTTGGATTGTCTTGACTCTGCGTCAGTGACTGTTTTGGTAACGCGTTCACTTTATGGTCCAGAGTTCTGGTCCAGAGGATGTCCTTGGGAGCCCACTGCGGGTGTCTTTTGGTGTTGCCTCTGGTTAATTTTACTGATTCCCTGATTGCGTTAACGAAGTGCGTAAACGAAAGTTCAATTGTCTGAGTGATTGCCTGAATCCTTCACTTCCCTGAATTTTGGTACTGAATTCTTTCACGGAACTCCTTACTTGATGAACTCTTATACTGAGCGCTATTGGCCTTTGCCATGAGATTTCATAGAATTTGGTTTGGTTGAATGTGTCAGCGTTCAAATAGATTGCAAACGGCACCTTTTGAAACCTCAGTGAATTCCGAGTTCCGGGGCAACCTTAACGGAACGGCGTTTTTGACTCGCATTTCAGTGAATGGAAAATACCATCACAAATTTCAGTTGTTCACCTTTCCATGCAATTTGACGGCAAAACTACAGGGGTGTTTCCAAACCCCTTTCTTTTACTTTCAGTTGTAATTTTGGGGACTAACAACTGTCCTGATCTCCACATTCAAGTCACCCAAGCAGTGGCTTATGTCAGGTTTTGCTCAGAGTATAGCTGTCACCAGATTTCATTCGGCTGGGATACAGAGTTCATGCGGCTGACCGGCTTGCCAGTTAAGTTGACCAATTGCTTGGCATTTAATTCTTGGGAATCATTTACCCCCACGCAACACTTCGATGTGAAACCTTTTTCCACTGGAGGGTTTTGGTCACCACAAGTGAAACGAAAGAACTGTGACCCCTTTTTCCCCTTTCAAGTGCAACAAAGACTCTCAAGTGCCATAAAGACTCTCAAGTGCCATGGAGTTTTAGTGTGTTTCATTGTTTCATTTATGTTGTTTCATTCCATCCAGCACATTATTTTTCTCTATTGAGTTTTATTCGTGTTTATACAGGGTGATTCAGAAATAGTGGACAAAACTTCTCCCACGTATTTCTCTGGTAATTCTGAACAAAAAAGTCTTAATGAACTAATATCCGTAAATGCACCGTTTGGCCGTAAAAAGGGATTTCTTTAACTGTCATCTAGCGTACGTGCACTTTTCCAAACGCACTTGCGGTCGATCTGAGCGTCCAAAATGTGTCAAACTTGACAGCTGGGATCTTGGGTATCACGCACATTGCTTCACGCTCCAAGTTTTACCAAAAAGCATCCCGTAAACGAACGGTGATGCTGTCCAATTGCGAGTATTATCATATGACTGACCTGTGTTGCGGGTGAAGTTTCAATTTCTGCCATCGTAAGCATATCATATCTTTCGTCGCTGT
The DNA here is from genome assembly GCA_030068105.1 of Sinentomon sp. SZTP_YWyxl. NCBI lineage: Eukaryota > Metazoa > Arthropoda > Protura > Sinentomata > Sinentomidae > Sinentomon > Sinentomon sp. SZTP_YWyxl. Next base: position 1,398 of record JASGXE010007173.1, read on the forward strand.
TCTGTGGCACAATGAGACGAAAAAGGCCAATTAAACGAACCATGCTACCAAAACCTGTCCTGGATGCCTTTGCTGTCAGAGCAGGTACCATATTGTTTGGAGCTCCAATTAACAAAGTCAACACAAAGGGTGTCCAAGTACAAGCTGACACCCTTCGCAAGGAGGACAGATTTTGGACCGTTCCAGGACAGGTTTTGGAGGAGTGGCTCGCTTTATTAGCCTTTTTCGTCTCTTTGTGCCATAGAACAGCTGCGAAATATCTGATATGCTTACGATGGCGGAAATTGAAACTTGACCCGCAACACAGTTCAGTCATATGATAATTCTCGCAATTGGACAGCACCATCGTTCGTTTACGGGATGCTTTTTTGTTAAACTTGAAGCGTGAAGCAATGCGTGTGATACCCAAGATCCCAGCTGTCAAGTTTGACACATTTAGGACGCTCAGATCGCCCGCAAGTTCGTTTGGAAAAGTGCACGTACGCTAGATGACAGGTAAGGAAATCCCTTTTAACGGCCAAACGATGTATTTGCGGACATTAGTTCATTAAGACTTTTTTGTTCAGAATTACCAGAGGAATACGTGGGCGAAGTTTTGTCCACTATTTCTGAATCACCCTGTATTGTCATTTAACTTTCATTTCCATCATGTCACTCTTTTAGCAAATTTGTTGAGATTCAAAGATTTTGTGAATAGAGGCAGTTTGTTGCTGAAAACCGACCGAGAGTTTGTCTTAACAAAAAACGCTTTTCGGCATAAAAATATAACGAAAAACGTGGATAGGGATTCATGAATCGAAGGATTCCTAATATTCCATAACGCCTGTAGATACGAATATTTGGGTGGAAACAGTTGTCACAAAGAGTAGTCAACTGTAGTCTCCCTGGGGGAACATACCTGGTCCGAAATGTTTAAGTGCGAATGGCTTTAAGTTAGGTTATGATAGGTTAGGTAGGTTGGGGCTGGGATAGTGCAATATTGGTTAGATTAGATCAGATTAGGTCAGTTTAACTTGGGTTTGGTGAAGATATTGCTCATTCGATCTCAAAGTTTTTCGGACCAAAGTATCCCGACTCGTCTCCCTCAGATTCAGTTTTTGAAAGCCACGGCAGGTTGCATGATCAGAGCAGGATAAACCTCGAAGGGCTTCCTGATTAGATCATAGATGGTGGAAGATTTGGCTGGACTCACAGATCATTTCATGACTTGGTTGTTGTGAGATGCATATCCATGCATCTGCCTGGCTCGTCGGAATCAAGTGCTTTTCTCATGTTGAGATTGGGATGACTGACCTGCCCCAACAACGTCTGGCAAGTGCAGTCGCAGTCCGATCAGGTTTTCCTAGTTTGTTTGTTTTTTGGCTCGTTTTCAAATCAAGATTGTTGTCTCAAGTGCACATGCAGGCAGACATCAGGTAACCTTGATGTTCCTGTGAAACCAGTATGGGAGGATGCCGGATGAGCTTGTTTTGATTCCATTCAGTGGGTCTTCGCCGGTCACATAATCAGCCACCAGCCAGCATTGCATTGATGTGGCAGGGCATGAGAGCAGGTCGTGACGTTCGACCGCGGCCGAGGCCAAATTTCAGGTCTTCATATGATGGCGTCCGGTCCTAATCAACTCAGAAGATGTTACAACGAGTACAAGTAGGTACTGGTTCTGGATAGTGGATCGCTCCAAAACCTGTGTCTCTGCGCAGAAGTCGACTCGGGTGGTTGATAATGGGATGAAACAGTTAGGATGGCGCGTGCGAGCCGGGTCATTCACGGTGATCCATCCCACCAGCGCCAGCACTAACCTGATTTTCCTGATTTTTCAATCGTTTGCGGAAGCGCCCTTACTCGCGCTACTGGCAGCTAACAAGCAACTCAAATCGCACGCAACGGAAGTGAAGTGGAACCTCCGATACAGTAATAACGCTTTTTTGTTTTCAAAAATCTGGATTTTCTTAAACAGCACGAATGTTGTTAAACCAGTTTCGATTGAGGAACTGCTGTCGGTTTCATACTAGTTTTCACAGGAGGAGCAGGGGGAAGGGGTGATGGTTATAATTCCAGTTCTGGGTGCTTTATATTGTGCTCGGTCAGTGGTAGGTTCTGCAGCTGAAGTCAACGGGAAAAAGCATTCTTGCTTAAAAGGCGGAAACAAGTGACACCGCTACAGCAGCGCTAACTAAAGAGCTCCGGTTTGGTTCCGAAATGCAGGGTCGTAAAATCGGAAGACAGGTCTGTGATAGAATCCAGTTTCAAGGCTGTTCGAAGACAGTTGTGCCCTGAAAATTCGGAGTCACCGCAATATTTATGACAGGTGTGAGAGATTTTATGACATTAGCATAGCGCGAAACGCTTCCCTGGCGGAGCTGCAGAAAATCATCCGAACCTTCTTATTCGCCCGTTCAAATCGCCAACCGCTGCCTGGTCGCTCAAGATATGGGAGGTTTGGAGGCCCGGTGGTTGAGGCCCGGATCCGCCTTCGGATGGGTGATGCTCACATTGGTGGCGATGCAACCGCACGTCCGGTCCTAGTTAAGCACAAAGCGAAATTCAGAACTATTCGAACTGAGCTGAAACCGCGATCAGAAACCACAGGTTTCACTTTGACCACTCGACAGAACAGACAACGCAAACAACTCCTCGAATGAGAGAGATTAGAGACCAAAAAATATTTTGAATTCCGAATAAGAAAAGAAAAGAATAAAAACGAAACGAAACGAAGGGAGAAGGCGGGAACAGAATCATTTTTATTACGAATTTTGTTGCGCAGTTGACTTGCCATGCCATGCCTTGCCTGCTTATCTTGAGCTGCCCGCTTCACTTCACCATGGCTGCCTTTTCATTTACCTTTCGTGCTCATTAATGTTATTGCATTTCTCTTGTCTGCATGTATACACAGTCTCAGTCTCGAGCAAACGGCCGAATTATACGAATCTGCGCCCGATTGGCGTTGGATGGTCATCAGCACTGCCATCTGTCTGTCTGTTTGGATATGTCGCCAATTAAATCAGCAGGACTCTGACAGTCAATACATGATTTGAAAGAAAATGCGCTTGCTGAGAGGCTGAGAAGTCCTCATGGGTTTCACAACACCAGGATCAGAATCTGAACACTTTTTACACCAGTTTGGCCAAGACTTTGAAACCCCTTTTCTGGTCAAGCAGTCTTCAGCGCACCAATGACAAAAAAAGGCTCTTCCTTTGGTCAAGGAAGACACACAATATGAATGAATGAATGAATGAATATACTGTATTTTAGGGGGGTTTCCCCTTATCATACAAGGTTATACATCACAAAAAGTTGCACAAAAGGATTTCATAAACAAACAGAATTTGAACGTCAAAGAATCAAGTGTTCGTGAACAACAGAACAATTTAAACAACCACAACTATTGATTAAGTGAGGATGTCGGTGCTGAAAGCTTCAAATTCATATTCCTAAAGCAAGGGTGTGAGGTAAGGCAAGGTGGAGTTAGGATCGCTTAGGTTCACTTAGCCTAACCTGACATCCCACCTAAGCTAAACTAGCTAACCAAACCTTACCAACCTAACACCCCTGCATTTGGGATATGAATTTGATGCCATTGGCACCGACAGAGGTAGCCAAATGATAAAAAAAATCTGGATTAGATGGAAGCCTGAATAAAGACTGCTGGTACATACATGGGGCAGAGATGTTTTGTGAGAGTTGCAGAAAATGCGGTTGGGCTTGGGGGTACCTTCCTACCCGCTGCTTAGAGCCAAAATCATCAGCGCTGTGCGAATTGGCTTCCGAATCGAATCCCTAAAAATTCGAATGTCGAATCGAATCCGAATCAGTTGTCCAGACTCAAATTGAATCCTTTTTCTTCCAATCTCCAGTCTTGATTTGGATTTTACCAAATTTTTCGAGTCGAGAAAAGATTCGATATTTTGAATCGAATTCGCAAAGCCCAGCCACATGCACGATTGCACGAAGTTTCAAGTTTGCAAATTACGATCTTGCTTCGGCTGCTAAAATTCCATAGGTATAAAGCTCTGCGAGATTGTGGATCAATTTGGAACTTTTTCACGATTCGAGATTCGATTAAAATTTTTTTCGGCTTGCTGGAAAATCTGAAATTGAATCTTTTTCTTCGAATCTTGTTCATATTTCACCACATTTTTTGGATCGAATCGGTCAAGGTTCGAGATTTTCAAATCGAATCCTCGAATCGTATCAAGATTGCACAGCCATACATTCTACGCTGTCCTATGTTTTGAGACTTGACATGTTTTCATCCTAATTGAATTCCTGGTGTGATTCAAGGCCAGTGAACATGTTAAAGAAGTGTATCTTTTACGTCTATTTTAACGCGTTCACGGGCCTTGGTGTGATCATTGTGTTGGAAGGCTATTAGTCCGGTTCTTAACTGTGGTTTGAAAAGTTCGCGAACAGGGACAACTCCCAGTCCTCAACATCCTTTATTGTGCCATATTTCATTTTGCTTTGTTGTGCTATTTTTCTATCTCATACCTGACATGGAGGAACGTTGTTTTTGTAAACTTCTATTGTGGGGTCATCATTCATGGAAATAATCGTGCTCTGTGGGATTGTCGATCACATTTTTATGTAGCCTGCCATATTCTGTATGATTTTTTGACAAATTTGTGTGGTCTTACTTTGATTTGATTTGTTATCACTCTTCAGTGCCCAGGAAGAGAAAAAGTGTGAAGCGTTGTATTTGTGCGTGGTCTGGCATCATCGTTTCGGTTTACGGTGCACACTGAACTTTGCGGAAGCATCCGTCGGTTAGACCATCTCAATGAAGACAGAACAGTGATGTTGACAACTTTACAACATGAAGACCACTGTTAGCAGGATGCTGGATTGCTGCAGGGATAGAAATGGCGGACCTTTTGGTTGCCCGATTTGTATTTATTTTACAATCAATCGGGTGACTGAAACGTTTGCCCCTACAATCCCTTCATCGAGTTCCTGGATAAGTCAGATTGAAATTCAAGGATGATAACATGCACATTGCTTGTTGAGCAATGTGGCTCTTGCTTCAAGCAGTACATGGTAGTCAAGATGAAGGCAAACCTGGCGAAGGCAGAGATCATGGGGCAATCTTCTGGATGTCAGGATAATAACTGAAGAGCATATCCACGATATTGATTGTAGTCTCCACCCACCACCGTAAGGTTTGTTATTTTTTGTTGATGTGGCATTTTTGCACAAAACACAATTCTGCATGTTGCAACATTCAGAACTTTCGACAGTTTTGCATCGAGGTCGATCTAATCGACAGGGAAACTGTGCTGACCAAAATTGATCACCAGCTCATCATGTCTGATCAAATATTTGTCAATCTGCCCAAATTAGTAGACAGTGTCTCATCAAGTCTTATGAGGAATTGATGAAACATAACTCAAAATTGATCACCAGGTGATATTTGAGATCAGATGTTGATTAACATCTTTCATCGCTGCCGGTGAATATTGATCAACATATAATCGCCTTGATTTGCAAGTTTGATCAGATACAGGACAATTTCCTGAAAGTGTTTTGACTTTCTATTCAGGAAAAGTTTTGTTTACAGTTGCAGCATCTGTGGATAGAGAGGTAGTAAAATACAATTGGTCCTGGGTGAAAGTTGGGCTATCCTCCGGGTTTTCGGGTGTCTCCAATCTGATCTAGGGAAAGTCGTTCCCGGATGATTACTTTTGTCTAATTATTTTCCAGACGAAAAATTTAGTCTGTTAGTTCTCAGATTCATCATTGCCACAAAGTTGTTACCAACTCAGCAGAGTTATAAACTTACGAAGTCTGTCATAACTTCCACCAGAAAAGTTGTTAGTTCACAAATTAATTATTGCTAAACTTGTTAACTGAGAGGCTAAAAGTTGTAAAGTTACGAATCGCACCAGGGCTGCCAACCAAGATTTGTTAGTTCACAAATTAATGGTTGTTAAAAGGTTGTAAACTAATCATTTAAAGGTTGTAAAGTTACGAATCCTGCCAGACTGCATCGGAAAAGTTGTCAGTTCACAAACAAAAAATTGTCAGAAACTTGTTAACTGAGGGGTTAAAAGTTGTAAAGTTACGAATCGCACCAGGGCTGCCAACCAAGATTTGTTAGTTAACAAATTAAAGGTTGTAAACTAATCATTTAAAGGTTGTAAAGTTACGAATCCTGCCAGACTACATCGGAAAAGATGTCAGTTCACAAACAAAAAATTGTCAGAAACTTGTTAACTGAGGGGTTAAAAGTTGTAAAGTTAAGAATCGCACCAGGGCTGCCAACCAAGATTTGTTAGTTCACAAATTAATGGTTGTTAAAAGGTTGTAAACTAATCATTTAAAGGTTGTAAAGTTACGAATCCTGCCAGACTGCATCGGAAAAGTTGTCAGTTCACAAACAAAAAATTGTCAGAAACTTGTTAACTGAGGGGTTAAAAGTTGTAAAGTTACGAATCGCACCAGGGCTGCCAACCAAGATTTGTTAGTTAACAAATTAAAGGTTGTAAACTAATCATTTAAAGGTTGTAAAGTTACGAATCCTGCCAGACTACATCGGAAAAGTTGTCAGTTCACAAACAAAAAATTGTCAGAAACTTGTTAACTGAGGGGTTAAAAGTTGTAAAGTTACGAATCGCACCAGGGCTGCCAACCAAGATTTGTTAATTAACAAACTAAAGGTTGTAAACTAATCATTTAAAGGTTGTAAAGTTACGTATCCTGCCAGACTGCATCCGAAAAGTTGTTAGTTCACAAATTAATAATTGTCCGAAACTTGTTAACTGAAAGGTTAAAGATTGTAAAGTTACGAATCGCACCAGAGCTGCCAACCAATATTTGTTTGTTTACAAATTAAAGGTTGTAAACTTGTCATTTGAAGCGCGTAAAGTCTTAAGTTAAAACCCAACTTCATGGACAGTTAACTTACAATTTTTTTTTTGTTAGTTCTTGAGTTTATTTTTTTTGAGTGTAGAAAGGAGGCTTTGCCAAAATCCCTTTTGAAGTAAAGGGGTCTCACTTTTAAGGCGTGGTCCTGCCGTGAAAGGAACGTTGGAACTTGAATGTGCTTCGTCACCTCACCCCAGCCCCCTGTTTCGCAAAGTACCTTGAAAAAACATAAAATGCGCTGGATCTTTCTCCTGTCAGCCAGTGGTCCCCAGCCAAGCTTGCCAATAATAACAGAAACGCTGCTCAATTTCCTATAATCTCCAAAAACAAAGCGAGCGGCTTGCCGCTGAATACGCTCCAGAGCCATGATATGTTTGGCCAAGTATGGGTCCCAAGCCGTGGATGCATACTCAAGAATAGGCCTGACTAAAGACAGATAGGCTTGTTCGCGAATTCTGGAGGTGCTTTTCCTGTAATTTCGTTTAACAAAATATAGCGCTCTCCAAGCTTTTTTGGTAACCATTGCGATGTGGCTGGACCAATCAAGTTTGCTGGAAAATCTCACCCCCAGATACATAACTTCCTTGTTTGGCATTAACCTAACCCCATCTAACAAGTATGGTACAACATCCTCACATGTTGCCCTCGAAAATCTGACCAGCGAGCATTTCTGTGCATTTAAAACCATTTTAGAGGCTTTGCACCACTGAGAAATTGATAGCAAGTCGTCCTGGAGGATATTTTGATCCTCAATCGAGTTTACCTGCCTGTACAACACGCAATCATCCGCAAAGAGACGCACCTGAGACTTGATCCCATGTGCCAAATCATTTATAAACACAACAAACAACAAGGGACCCAAAATGCTGCCTTGTGGGACGCCAGATGACACTGGCAGCGGTTCAGATAGGTGATCTCCAACCCTGACCACTTGAGTTCTTCCAGACAGATACCCCAACAACCAGTTCAGCGTGACACCATCTATAGACCCATGAATGCCAGTTTCCGTAACAGTATTGAGTGGCTAACGACATCGAAAGCTTTAGCAAAATCAATAAAGATGGCATCGACTTTCCCACCGCTATCCAGTGCCATAGACAAAAATTTGCTAAATGCCGTAAGCTGAGTACTGCAAGAAAAGCCAGGACGGAAGCCATGCTGTGCTGCGGACAGAACAGAACCGAATTCCAAGACGTTTCGAACGTGGTTGGCAATAAAAAATTCCAAAATTTTGGAGCACGTCTCTAGCAGGCTTATCGGTCTATAGTTTGTTGGATCTGACCTTTTACCTTTTTTAAAGACAGGAATAACAACAGCTTTCTTCCACTCACTTGGGATATTCCCCTCCCTCAGGCATGCTTCAAACAATAAATACAAATACTTAGCAAAAATAGTAGGCAACAACTTCAAGAGGTTAATACTGATAGAGCTGGGATTTTCAGCAACTTTGGCTTTCATTTTCATGATACGCTTAACTATCATATCTTCAGTAATAAAGGGCCCTTCCCTAGGGGTAACAAAGGGACCTGAGGGCAAACTTGGGGCACCATCGGATGCGAAGACTTTGGCAAACGTTTTGTTAAGAAGATCCGCCTTATCCTCGCATTTGTGGACTAACAGCTCACTGTCCGGATCAAATTCAAGGGCCGGAATCTGCTCATGTGATCCCTTCCGGAGTTTGTTATAATGCCAAAATTTGCTAATGCTGACTTCTCCGCTCTGAATTTTGTCAAAAAAGGACTGCAGGGCCTGATATTTTAACTTCGAATACTGCTGAAGTGAGGATTTATAAGCAAGAAGATTTGCAGGAGAAAGCTTTCTTTTTTTGAACAGACTTCTCATGCACTTCTTTTGGTACACCATTTCCCTCGTTTTCCATGGACATTTCACACATTTTGATCCATTAAAGGTTTTAACGGGCACAAACTTCTCCCTGGTTTTTATCTTTTTCCACAAGCTTTGACCAAATTTGATCAACATTTGCAAATGACCCCAAACAGCAGTAATCACTGAATTCTTTGAATTGAGATTATCGAATTGAAATATTAATGTAATGACATCACGGAGTCTTCACATTTCATTTCTTTCAGTGGATTTCGCATCACGAAGTTCAACCGAGCAAGGTGATGTTGAATCTGTGTTCTACAAATGTGCTCCAATTCGATGCTGGTGTCGAACTTCCGAATTGTCACCTCTTTTTTCAGGGTGGCCTGAAAAGAACTTGGTCGCAAGTGTTTGCATTTATTTACGGTTCTTGTCGGTCATACACTTTTTCACCTCCATCAAATGTGGCTACAGTCAGCCTGTTGACACAACTGCAGCCGTTTTCAGATATCCCAGATCCTGCCTCCGAATTTTGCTGGTGTAATCTCCCTGAGAGCTGCAATGTCTGCAAGCAGTGCCGCTCTTGTGTTGGGGATATCGTAGGACGGTTAAGGCATTCCCTCGCGTATCTGACACAACAAGAAGCCCATAAATGTCTTGTCAGGATTTTTTATGGTGATCTATAAAGGAACGTCACCTCGAATCAGTGAATGGAACGTCACCAAAAAAGGAACGTCACCTCAAGGAATGGATATGGATGCCTGAAAACATTCCGATGGTAACAGATGAAGGTGGTTCAAAACGTTTTTTTCCCTGACAAACTTCCAACGGCAGAGCTAGGGTGCTGAAATTTGGAACATTTGTAACTCTATTTTTGCACTGCGCCTACAAGGTTTTCGTTCTATCAATTTGGAATTGCCATCTAGAAGTTGTGATATTTATGACGTGCTCGTATCGCCTGCTTATTCCGATTTTACTCGTATATGTTTTTGACGCAGCATTCACGGTACTCAATTTTTTAAATAAAAGCATGCTTGCCCTATAACCCTAGTTCTTTTTTTTTATATCAACAGCCCTAATGTCCGACCCAAAAGTTTAACAATATAGTCTATAACTTGACAAAAGTCCTTGTCAATAAAGAAATTTAAAAGGGCTAGCTGATAAGGGACCATCTGATTTCAACATGGCTTGATGCAACTTCACGCCTTGCACGAGTGTCATGATGTTTTGCGGTACATATTTATTCTAATAATGGTATCTGAGCATCCGTTTGTTTGCCGATGACTGCATAGTGTATTCAGTTATTAATGGAGCTGAGGACAGTTGCAAACTTCAGGGTGATTTGGATCGTATCGGTGAGTGGTGTTCCAGAGCGTCGATGACAATCAATTTTGACAAATGTAATTTCATTCGTTTTTCCAGTAGAGAGTTGGAAACTGTCCAATACCATATTGGTGGAAAGACCCTCTTGCAATGCACTGAACTTACTTATTTGGGTATATTATTTTCCAGCAAACTAGATTGGGGGCCACATGTCTGTTGTGTTGCTCGGAAAGCTAACAAAGCCTTGTATTTTATCAAGCGCAATTATCGCAAGTGACCGCCTAATATTAGAGAATTAGCGTACTTCAGCATTGTTAGGCCCATTCTTGAGTATGCTGTTGCTGCTTGGGATCCATGGCTCTCTTGCCAAGTTCAAATTTTGGAGAGAATTCAGCGACGAGCAGCTAGATTCGTGGTGGGTGACTACCGCCGAACCACAAGTGTTACTGGCATAATAACACATCTTGGTTGGAGTTCCTTGGCTGATCGGCGCAAGATGGCCCGTCTGTCAAGTCTCTTCCTGATTTTGAAGGGGAGTGGGGGTTGGGCTGACTTGCACTCTCAGTTGGAGGCCCCTCATTATTACTCTCGGCAAGATCACGATTTCAAAATTCGCCTGTGGAACTTTAGCAAAGATGTTGGCAAATTCTCTTTTTTGGGACGCACCATCACTCAGTGGAACTCACTTCCCAGGGATGTGTTTGCAAACCCTCTAAATTTGGCCACTTTTCAATCTCGATTGGAATCTTTGCAAGAGTTATAGAATTTCCATTCTCCTTGTTATTCATGCCCTTTTACATTTTTTTTTTAACTTTTGCCTGAAATTGCATTGCTTGTAATTGCATAACTGTTATTGTCATATTTTTGATAGGAGGTAACTCCGAAAAAATATAATTGAAATTGAAATTGAAATTGAGTTAATATGAACTCGTGCGAAGAATTTTGGTAAGGAGTGTTTTATTGGTAAATATGCATGGGACGCTCCATATAGTCATATGGTCATGTTTGAGATCATGAGAATTAATTACAACTTTTCAGAATAAACAACCTTGAACATCAATGGAGCGGAGTAGAAAAATATCACAAAGAACATTCTCATTTGTTTGTCAACTTCTGGTTGCTGTTTTTTTTTTTCAGTGGTGAGACAACTTGGCTCGAACCCTCCAGTCGCCTGCCTCGGCCTTTTTTTTATAAATTTGCACTGAGTTATTGCCTATTTGCTTCTTTTTTCCTCTTTTACGTATGTTGTATCACTGCTTATTTAAAACAATCCAATAATTTAAATTGTCTACTCACGATTATAAATTGTTATACAAGTAGGTATGTATTTATGCGATGGCTGGTTGCTCCTGATTTCTGTCTATCTATCAAACTATCTGAGCCCAACAAGCAGACCGAACGTCCAGGGAAAGGTATTGATGCCCAACGAAAACAGATATTTTAATGGGAGGCTTCGAATGTCACTGGAAAAATGAGTGAAAAGTCCACACACATAAATAGGTTTTCATCTGTACTTCGAGACAGGACAAGTTGAGGACTGTTGTCGTCTTCAGGGTTAGCAAAAACGAGTGACCCATCAACTAGACTTTTTTTGCTTTCCGTAATCTTACCTATTTCTGCGGACATTCATCAATTTTTCTGTCGATTTTTGTCCTCTGTAACTCTATCAAATGTGATGAAGTCATTAACTATTTTAAAGCGGACTAACGGCTTTTTCTGGTACACCTGATAAAAGCCCAAGAAAAATCAATCACATGCTAATAATGAAGCAAGTTTGCGCGATTGCAATGGAGGGAAACATTTTCGCAAGAAAATGTCGTGTGAAAATTTCGTGCAAGAATGACTCCGAATATTGCGTGCAACAACTATTGTGTCTGTGTTATTTTTTGTCTTATTTCGCGAAATTGTGACCATCCATGACAGAATTCTTAGAGCAGTCCCATTTTGAAACGGTCCTCGCTCGGGGTTGTAGACCATGTCGTGATTTTATAGATTCCAAACTCTAGTATGGAAATCAATATTGAGACGAAATTACACGTAAAATTCATTTTACACCAAACATCCACTCGAATATAGAATAATGGTTTGGGAGGTTTTGTATGCAGATTATTCGGTTTGGTGTAAGAGTTTCAGTGAGTAACTTCGGTGGGTATGTGTATTCAAATTGGTGTTGAGTAACAAGAAACCAACGAGTAAACAAATATCATAATTAGATGCTGGGTGGTAGGTAAAAAAGCCGGAGCACAGAACAGCAGTGAATCGTGTTTCCACAGCTCTTAATTTTCAATGAAGTATACGAATATCTCTGGTGGTGAAATCAAGTATGAGTTTCTGGCAGTGACGTGGCGACAAGTGGAAGTGTGGGACCTTGACTTGAACACTCTTGACTTGTATTTTTTAATTTTAGACAATATAATGACAACAATCGAAATGGTCTGTCATGGTGAAGTTATGAAAGTCAGGAAGACTTCCATCAAAAATTTCAAAGAAGAAGAGATCAAGGAAGTTTGACACAACAATATAATGATTTTATTGGCTTTTTCCAGTTTAAGTTTGTGTGGGAATGTAACAGAAATTCACGCAAAAGCTTTTTGAAGGTATTCAAGATGGAGACTGACCTAATATCTATAGTGGAAGGTTGTTCCAAAATTTTCCCGCAGCGTAATGAAACGAAAGCAGACTGAAAGATGTCCTGATGTTGTTATCCAATCAATCATGAACCATTTGTCAAAAATGTGTCGATTTTTGCCGGAATCTGATCGCATAGCAATCAGGTTCCAGTACCTTCAAATCGACGCTATGAAAGTGTCTGCTAACATCGTGAAATACCAGTAAGTATCACCTCATGAGCTGTACTTGCAGTTCTTACTGCAGAAAATGCAAAATGTGGTATGGATGATTTATTTACCATCCGGAGTATTTGTTTTGCGAAAGCCAATATCTTCCGGAATTTAAAACACCATTCGTCAACAACCTGTTTGTCTCTATGAAACTGTTGCTGTAAATTTCCTATGTCAATACAACAATGCAGGTACCGTTTCGAATCAACTATTGATGTTTCCCAACTATAAATGAAATTTTGTTCTCAAAATCAATATACGAGGCATAATAAAAGCAATGGGGACATGTCTCATAAAAATCCACAAAGTTCTGTTACTGCATGGGTGTATGAAACCATAAAAATCAAGTCTGCAGAAGGAGACAGCTTTATATGGTCTTTGCAACAAGTCTGAAGCAACAATGATTTCGTTGCGTTCTCCTCGGTCTTCCAGCCATGCCTTCAACCAACCAATCGGCAGACAGAGCTCACATCCATGGGTGTACATGTGTTTATGCGTAGGGCGAAGCGCAGTTAACTATTAATGGTCAGGGATAACGTTCCTACAGTTAATAGTGCTGTTTTATTTCAGCAACAGAGTTTGCATTTCAAACACAGTCCCTCATGCAAGTATTTACAAATCAGATGTTCCGTGACTATATTTTTTCGTGTGTTTGACTTGCCTTATTTTTTTTCTCCACTGTCACCTGGCGCCTCAAAATGCAGAGACAAGAATATCCCTGTTGATTGTGAAAGCAGTCTGGAAAAGTGTACCAACGTACCTTCTTAGTTATGCTGTAACACTGGCAATTTCATTTAGTTTTTGTGCTGCACCGCACTATCCAATAATGTGACATTTTTCTTATGCATTTAATTTCCCGCCTGAGCTAACCAACTCCAAAGAAAACTATGATCGGAAAAATTCGAAAAGAGTCTCTAACAATTCAGACCAGTCCACCGATTTTGGACATCGAACAAGAATAATGACGTTTTAATTTGAAACATCAATTTTCTTACGAACAAACTTGAGGTGTTATAATGGCCTGAGGTACCTGTTTGGAGTTGCTCAGGAATGGCTGTTTGGACTGTGTTTTTCAAGTATTCTTTAATCGGCAAACCCTTTGGTGTTTGGCTTTTCCTTACAGGTGCGCCGTAATCTGGGTCTTATTGCAGAAGTTATGCTGACTCTCAAGCTTTTTCAATGAGCATTCGCCTTTCTTGCGTTCCACAGTCATTCACCTTGCCTGGCATCCTCACACTTCATCCACGTGCTTTGATGCTTGAAACGTATTTACAACGAAACAGAATGAGGTGCGTTTAAGAGCAGCAGGCGGGGCACTCACGAACAAGTTTAGTTCCTGAGGAATAAGGACAAATTCTGAACAGTTGCGCAGTGAAACATCCTGGAGCGTTCCCAAAAACCGTGCCATAAGAACTTGCCACGATGTCTGTTGTTGCGAAACTGTTCTGACGCTGTTCTGAAAGCTTGGCCTTGCCTTGAACTTTTCTGGAACTATAGTTTTGCTGCTGAAGTTATTGTTCGCTACGATCACGATTATCGTCATTTCTTGTCCAAACATACATGTCATCTGCTTCGAGGGAAGAAGAAACATCTTGCCTTTGCAGCTTGCGGGAACAGCTTGTGCCACTTCATGAGAGAAGAAGAAACAGTTCTGCCTCGGTTTCTTTATACTCCTCACTCTGCTGCATCATTTTTGTCGCTCATTCCGTTCTCCTCATGAGAAAAACAGAGAAGGACAATAACTGCTATGATAACAACATTTTTCTGTTCTTACTGTTCTCACCCATGTATTGTTTTCAACAATATGTTGAGGTTAAATAAAGTGTGAGGTCAGAGTGAATTGTCGAGCTGAATCAACTCGACAATTCACTCTGAACTCATCCTTTAACCTCAATACGAATATTGTTCAAGCACCATACGAGTATTTCGGTGGGCATACACTTTTTCTTTCGTAACTCTTCTTCAACTATACGGAAGTTCTCCACATTGAAAGCACGATTCGTACACAATTACTTGGCAGTAATTTTTAGACGCCGATTTATTTCACGGCGCCCATGACGCATGCACCCATTATTCCGAATTGCAGCAGAAGAAAAGGTACTATCCTGACGCATGGCTTTACAAATATGCACGTTAGCGACGCATGGCTTTACAAATATGCACGTAAGCGTCAAGCAACCTGCAGTTGGTTACATTGTTCGCTTAAGCGCACAGTGATAGCAATGTACATTTTCTTGTAGATAATCTCAGGGGCCCACATAAAGCTAAAGCATGCGAGGAAACCTCCAGTTTCGAAACATTGTGAAATGCGTTTTGCTGGCTTGCTGCTGCTGTAAAGCAAAAACTATGACGAAAACTATGCATGCGTCTTAGAGCAAAAGCAATTTGGTTTCTTCTTACCTTTTTTTAAAATTTATTATCGCCGCAGCAAAAACGAGCCGCAGGCAAAATCAAGCATATAGATAGAGGGCACAGTTGAATAGTTAAAAACTAAAAATCGTAAAGTAGACAGACCCATGCGGGCAAGGACTAGGGCCATAAAACCAAAAAATACTCGTATATGACATGCCCAATTCTGGGAGCACACACGCAAACGCACAAACGCAGACTTGCAAACATCGGCAAGTGGGCAAGGGAGCTGCAACAAATTATATTCCTGTGATATTTTTCCTCTTACCATACGCGGCTCGGGTATCATAGTTACTCGGGACGTAGATATTCCTATCCACCTGATATTATAGTTTAAAAAAGTAGGCATTAAACGGTTTGAGCCCACCTTTTTATTTATTGGCTTGAAACCATACCATCAAAGGCATTTTGTCCTTCTATACTATGATGCAGGCGCTTGCCACTGTGGAGGATTTTCAATGAATATTGTGAATATATTTTTATTGCGCAACTCGTATATGGCGTCTCATTATTATTTCACTGAGGTTGCAGGGAAATTTAAAGTGCAACTATCAGTAAAAACTTGAAACGGCTTTCGGAAAATGAGTCCTGTAAAATATCCAGCAATAGTTCTGAGGTGTTCGTACAACGATGATTCAGGTATACGATAGCAAACACCTTACATTATTTCAGAACCTACCGGCAAATAGGAAATACAGATAGACCCAAAACGAAATTTTTCGATTTGGCAGATCTCAATACAATCTTTCGGGCTTTCGGGTGAAGCAATTGTTTATTTGAGGTTCCTTGATCTGGGATTGGCGTTCACATTGCTACTCTGGAATTTCAGAAGGGGTTAGCTGTAATTTTTACTTGTGAGTTAAGCCTAACTTACTTGGCTACACTGATAATATCTGGTTGTAATTTTACATTTTTTTTCCACCCAGTAACATCTTTGTGGGTAAACAGGCCCAAAGGTGTTATGTGGGTAAAAAGAGTAAAATTGCTCCCTTTTATTTTCAGTGTGCCATGGAATTTGAGAAGGGGTTCGCTGTTGGATTTATGAAGTACTTCTCAGTATCTACTATACCTAGAAGCCGGAAGTCAGGTGCATGAAAAATGATCCATTGCTGTAATACCGAAATTGAGATTGCAAAACACATGAGTTATCTGATTATTCCGCCAATGACTCATCTCACCTATAGAGCAGATGAGGAGTCCATACTGCTGGACTGATCCAGGTGGTTCAGGAATGGTTCAGGGACCAGCCAGAGTCGAGTTTACGTACTCCAATTTGAGAAAAGTTTGGAAATTTCCTCTGATAAAAAATTAGAGATAGCTGGTTTGAAGCAGGAGAATTGTGATCTGAAGCGGCGTGATAAGGAACTGAAGAACTACACCGCTGTAGACAATGTTGAAATCAAAGTAATACCTTCTCAAGAAGGGACAGTCCTGACGGCTGATGCACTTTTTCCCGACTTGCAGCAGCAGCTGGAGTGAAACTGAACATTTCGGCAGAAACCCATGCTTACCACTGGGTGTCCCGGAGTAGATTAAGAACTGATCGTCCGCTACACTAATCGCCGAAGGAAAGAAGAGTTAATTGATGGAGGAGTCCAGGAAGAGAAGGCTACAACTGAATCGATTGGACTGAAAGGAGCTCCAATAGATAGATATCAATGCGCGCTTGTGTCCTGCTTCCAAGAAGCTCTTGGGCAAAAATGTGGTGATGAACATGTCATTGCATATACCAGTCGGACGATATCAATACGAGAAAGAATGCTTGGCCGTCATCTACTCGTATATGCTGTGGAATATTGGAGACATTTTCTCGAGTGCTCACTTTTCACCGTTTACACTGATCACTCATCATTTCAGTGGCTTCTGAGACGGACCAATCTCAAGAATCGCATAGCACAATGGATACTTCGTCTACAACAGTTCACACAGGAGCGGAAGAAAGCAGCTTAAGTGGTGTATGTTTATACGGGTTAAAAATGGCACCATTCTGTCACGACATGCTGAAATGGTTGAGAGTTGATACTGATTGATCTTGATAAAATATTCTAAAATGATTATTGGTTGAACCGTTTTTCTTCTATGGTTGTCACTAGTTTATCTGTGTAACAATGATGTCTGCTCAATTTGAAATTTGTGATTCACTCCAATTCGATTTGTATCATCCGAACAGTGAATGATGAAAATAGATGCGTGTTGTAGTGGATGATGTCCTACTCTCCTCTTTGCCACTTTTACGAACACTTTTACATTGCAAGATTCGAACAGCTTGCATAAGATTTACCAGGAATTCTTACTCTTAGACTGAAAACTGCTGTTGCCTTCATTGGACTATCTGAGATTTGGTTGCGATAGCATGCCTGAAAAGGATTTTTATCCCTTGCCTGGGTGTGTCCTCGCATGTGCAAATCGACAGACTAATTCATTCAGGAAATTAAATATGGTGGTGTAGGATTGTGCGTAAAAATTAAATCAGCTATTATTCTAAAAGTGATATTGGTGGAATATTCACTGGATTTTCATTGTGTGAAGTGTTATTCGCGGACGTATGCGGCTAAATTCACTGCCTGCGGCATTAAAAGGCACTCGAGGACTAACTCTATTCGTGCATCAACGGGAGGGTTGTCATTGGGATTATCATTGAGATTTATTTAAGTCCCTTGGGGTGCACAGTTATTTTGCATTTTGCAAAGCGCAAGACGGAGCTCTTCGAGAAAGAAACCAAAACTTTGCTATTTTGTGGGGATTTAAATTAAATATTCACCTGGAAAAGTCATTTTGTGTCAAGAGAACTGTGAAGCACTGTTATCAAATGGGAGTCGATTATATGTATCACATCCCAAGAAGAGTTGCACACAATGTATCGAGAAAAAAAGAGACCATATTGAAACGAATAATATTGTTGTCAATGTCACTGGTCATGCATTTAAAACTGACATCACTAGTCACTTTCCAATCGTTCTTGCTGTTGAGAAAATCTTAACAGAAATGAAAAAGATCAATCTATAATTCTTATGTAAATTTATCATTATTTGTGGGCTAGTGCGAGTGC
>JASGXE010007174.1:0-20826 GCA_030068105.1 Sinentomon sp. SZTP_YWyxl
AGTTGCAGGTACTGGTTTTAGAAATTTTTTTCCTTGAGATTTCTTGCATCTTTCCTTTCACCAGCCAATTACTGCGAAAGAAGACGGTTTTCTGCTTTTATAAACCGGATTGGGCTGGGGTTCCACCAGACGAGAATTTGTTGGAAGAAATTGAAGGGGGAAATTGACCGCGAACATTGAAAAATTGTGTTCATTTGCGCGAAATGAAAGGCAAATGGGTGTGAAAAGTCATTGTTTGAGATCGCACATCACAGGCGTGTGAAATAAGCATAAAGCGGATATTTGTGGAAAAAATGGCACAAAACGGAAAGAACGCATATTGGAGAGTTGTCGAACGTCATCCGACAGTCAATGGAATGTGCTGAAACAGAATAACAAATGAAAGTCTGTCATGTGATCATGTCCAAAAAGGTCAAAAAATAGAAAGTGGCATAACTTTTGAAAAAATGAATGGAATTAGCTGATTTACGAACTTAAACTGTGGCGTGGCGGTCGGAATCCTCACGCAAAATTTCAAGGAGATCGCTTGATAATTGCGGAAGATAACCTGGGGTAGAAAATTTTTTCGGACGGTTTTGAAAAACCGAAAATAAAGTTTTGCCGTTTTTGCAGACGACACTTCGTGGCGCATTCAATGCGCACGTCTGCAAAAAACGGCAAAACAATAATAATAATAATAATAATAATAATAATAATAATAATAATAATAATAATAATAATAATATAATAATAATAATAATAATAATAATAATAATTATATTTTCTACGTTTCTTTTCAATTTTTATCTTTGTTCTCTTTTTGTCATTGCATGATTTGTGCAGTCCGGGTTTGCCTGGTGATGAGCGGCCGGTGGCAGTGCAGGATAAAAACATTCCACGTCGTGCATTCTGGTGCCAAAGTTACGAAGTCCACATATTTGAGAAGTTTAAGATGTCAATGTATGCAATGCGCCAGTGTGCTCCGAGAAGCATATTTTTTTCCAATCCACTTCCGCGGACCACGAGCTCGACTCAAGACTCAGGCTCGCAACAGCCAATCCCGTCGTCTGAAATTGTGACGTCATTAATTTTACGATTTTTGCCTTGCCACCACTTTTTGCCATTTGGCATGTATATGCCACCGTTTAACAACTCTTTCTAGGGTCGCAAGGGTTAGGTTAGATCAGGTTAGGGTTAGGTCAGGTTAGGTTGGGTTAGGTCAGGTTAGGTTTGGTTAAGTTAGGTTTTGAAAATTCGATGTTTAAATTTGGCTGGAATTCTCAACAACCAATCAGAGACGCGCTTGCGGAAGTGGATTGGGAAAAAAATATGCCTCCGAGAACCCCACTCTTGTCAGGATCCATTCTTACATTGGCCGGATATTCAATGCATTGGCTCTGTCGTCAGCGTGGGGTAACTTTGCTCTGCTCGGTGCTCCGGTGTCATAATCACGAATCTGGTCCCTCCACAGGTGTTCTTCCGCATGACGCAGACAAATCTTTGCAACAGAGGCAACAGAGGCAACCATGCAACAGAGGCAACCGTGTCATTAGTGGAATGGAGTTTTTGGCACATGCGATTTTCCTGTGATTTTTCGTGAGTTATGTGATTTATAGCTTGGGTTTTTTGGTCATGTGATTTTAATGTGATATTTCGATGCGTTTTTTTGTGACTTTTGGATTGGAATTTTTGCTTCATGTGATCTTTCATTCGAATTATCGCGTGATGGATGTGTTTT
Source organism: Sinentomon sp. SZTP_YWyxl (assembly GCA_030068105.1). Taxonomy (NCBI): domain Eukaryota; kingdom Metazoa; phylum Arthropoda; class Protura; order Sinentomata; family Sinentomidae; genus Sinentomon; species Sinentomon sp. SZTP_YWyxl. Next base: position 1,718 of record JASGXE010007174.1, read on the forward strand.
TGAAATGGATTTGTGGTTCGTGCGGTTTTTCAAGCATTCACGTGATCATTGGTTTCAAGCGATATTTTCCACCGATTTTCAGCTCATTAAAGCGATTCCTAGCGCGATTCCATTCTAGATCCACCTCCCCGCGATTCCTAGCTACGCCACTATGCGAAAGGTAATTCCGTCATCGCTGTACACGAATTCATGCCTGGGAAAGCCAGGAAAGGAAGATCTTATGGACAAATACTTTTGGTATACAATGTAGATACTTTCTCCTGGGTTGCATTTTCAGCGCCAGCGGCGCCGACACAGTTGACAGTTTGGCTTTTTCTAAATTAAAATTGGAAATCCGTCAAAGCGTTTACAAAATCAATACTTTTGCCGATCTATCCCCATTGGAATCCAAACTTTCAAGAGAAAAGGCACTGAGACACATCAAATAAACAAAAAAAAAAAAACAAAAAAAAACTACCTCGGGGGACCGACCCGGATTCGCCGGGCTCCATTTCCCGCAAGACTAACCGTCGGCAGAGTTATCTAGGATTTTCCGAGATTCGAAAAAAGAAAAGTGCGCCAATTAATCATTCCGTGTTGAAAAAGAGGAATAACGGAATAACCAGGAGTTTCCTTTCGGTTGCAGATTATTCGCATCTTGTTACTTTTTCTCGCAACGGGCACTCCCTCACCGCAGCGTCTCGCCTACAGGGTGGCACGTTTTCGCCATCGCTTAACCAAGTTTTATTGTGTTACATTGGAGATTGACGTGTCAGTTTGAAGTTCTTTTGCCATACGTTAACTTATCCAAGTGGCATTAAAGGTATTTAAAGGTATTAAAGGTATCAACTATCGTCAAACGTATTCGAATGGTTATGAATGACTGTCGTAATGATGTACGTGGGAGCCGGATATGTGACCGTAGTAGAAATCTGGTCTGGACATCTGCCATTTGCCATCTGTCATTTGCCATTTGACATCTGCCATATGTTTACATTAGGGTAGTTTAGGGTCATAAGTTTAGATTGGGTCGGGTCATGCAATGTTAGGTTCGGTAAGGTTAAGTGAGGGCGAGACATTTGGCCGCCTGCTTGCAAAAGGATCGGGTACCAGCGCTGCATGGCGGTAGTCCCGCGCAGATAATTGCTGACACCTGTAAATAACACAGTACCCGCAGAATGATTAAAATATTCAGACAATACTAACATCCAGAAATGCCGTGAGCATTTGCCCAGCCCAGTTGAAAAGATTCGATTAAACACAACATTCAGTGTCAGGTACTGCGTGAATGGCTAGATACTTTGGTATGAAATGTGCTAATTTTTACATTAGAATTTTTGTTTTTGCAAGGTTACTCGTGGATTAGTACCTATACAATACGAAAAAAGTGATTCATCTCTTTCATTTAGTACAGCACATTTCGTTAATTTCCATTCAATTTGAGCAACGGATGATGGATTGCGCGTCAAAGCCAACGTTTCCCTCATTAGGCAAATGACGAAAAGTGCAATGCTGACTTCAAGGGAAAGTTTGCGCGTGAAGTGCCAAACTGCCACAAAAGTGCCACAAAAAACAGTTCGAAATTGTAGGTTTTAAACTGCTCATCGGGATGGAAGTTATGGGTCCATCTGTGCATTAAAATCTGGAACACTTTGCACAATCGTTTCCCCGGCCCGGATGCGCAAATTTAAGAAATGAGTACGCGTTTGGGCCTATGCCGATTTTGTGCGTATCGAAAAAGTGAAAAATAAAGCTAATCTAACCAAACCTAACCTGTCTAACTTACCAAATCTACTCTAACCAAACCTAATCTGACCTAACCTAACCTTTTTCCATTGTTTCTGACGTTTTTACCCGTTTTTGGAAGGTCGGAACTTTAACACGGAGTTAGATGGAAAAGGGCCCAAACGCGTAATCATTTCTTAAATAAGCGGCCCGGATAACGCTAATTCTATATGATGCTCCAGTTTTCTTCTCAATCTGAGCGGGAGAGTTGAATTGCTGAGCACACAGTGCCGAAACCAGGTGAAACACCGCCTGACGTAGGTATCGAGTGAACCTTACCAATATAAATCCTATCGGAATACTGCGCCGCCCAAGAATTTGTTTGCTTTAAAATTCAGTTTTTCACCCTTGCAGACTACTGCCGATACAGCGTCGCCTCAAACCGCCTTCACTGTCAGCATCCGATGAAATTAATATCGTTGAAACTATCGGTCAAACTGCGCCATCAGTAACCTATCGGTAATCCTTTTAAGGGAATTTCTTCTGGTGAAATTCTCCGTCATTTATCTGTTTGTCTTGGAGTTCGTGTTCTTGTAGAGCTTCGTCGCTTTTGCCACACTTCAAAGTGACGTTTAAATTCGAATTAGTTAAAAAATAACGGTTTATTTTTTGTTTATATTTTTTTTAGTTTTTTTTACTTATCTATTTTTTGCTTGTTTGTTTTTTACTCATCTTTTTTATTTTTACTAGTTTATGTTATATCTTTATTTTGATAAGTGCATTAGCAGGAGTTATTTTATCATCTGCTGGGGTGTCGATTCTGCTGTTCGAGGGCGGTTCATTATCAGGGTGTCCGGTTTGTGGCAAGACCAGTCAGAGAGATTAGCGACTCTGCGCACCGCACTGCTGAATTTGTTTATTTCATCAGCAATTACCTACAACACGAATAATTCGTGTTATTTCAAACAGTCTGTGACGATAGTGATGCAACTGTGATTGTATAGCGCGCGTAACAGAAAATTCAATCACGCGGCAATTTTGGCTCAGGTTCGTTCGGGTCATTTTACTGGAAAGATTACGCTTCCTGCAGTGTTTTTTACTTGCAGCGTTTTTCTTCCATGGTAAGAAAAACGCTACAAGGAAAAAACACTGCAGGAAACGTAACTTAACCAGTAAAATGACACCGAACGCAACTGAGCCAACATTGTATTGTATTGTATTTGGAATTTAGCTTGCTATGTAAATGCAAACATACAATCGTATTAACAGTCAAGGAATATGAAAACAAATTAGCAGGGCAACAAAACAACAATGAGACAATAAAGAGAAAACACATCATGGAATGTGATCAAATAAATCCGAGTTAGATATGAAGTTAACTGAAGGAGCAGGAGAATCTCTAATTATGTGAGAATCCTTGGGGAGAGAATTCCATTCCCGAAGGGTTTTTGGAAAAAAAGAATGAAAGTGTGTGTTAAGCTTTACAGTGGGAACAAGAAATTTGTTGGTATGCGAGCGGCTACTATTGAACTGGCTCGCTCGAATTTCACCCGGAAGAGGGATGAGCAGGGAACCCTCAAGAATTTTTTTCAAAGTGTAAAGGCGTCTGTCCGACCTTCTCTGAGACAGAGGCGAGAGCTCAAGCTCACTAAGCATAGCCGTTACACTGGATGTGTAGCCGTAGTCATTCATGATAAACCGTGCCGCACTTCTCTGCACCCTTTCGAGAGCGTCAATGTGACTCACAAGAAACGGATCCCAGGCACAGCACGCATATTCCAGAATGGGCAGAACATACGCTTTGTAGGCCATTAGCTTGATACCCTTCTCCGTATGAGACAGATTGCGCCGGATAGCTCCCAAGGCGGCTTTGGCTTTGTTGACAACTATGCTGATATGCTCGCTCCAGTTCAAAGTGTTCATCAGTGTCACACCCAAATATTTGAAAGAGGACACATTGCATATAAGTGTCCCACTCAACGAATAAGTTCGTTTCGGCATCTGAATGCCAGGCCTGATGGATCTGAGGAAGGTCATTGAAGCACACTTCCCGACATTTATTTTCATCTTCCACTTTTGGCACCAGGTCTGAATTTTAATAAGGTCAGACTGCAAAATGTCTTGGGACTCAGGACTAACATAAGGACAATAAATAACTAGATTGCTGCTGTGATTTGTCTTACCGTTACACAATACATGATATTTGAATGTTCGGAAGGGTATTATTATCATATCCACCCAATCAATTGGCCAGGAAAAATATGGGGATTTCCATCACGTTTTTTCCATATAATTTGCTTTTTTACCAAAATTCCGGAGATGGTAACGCCGCGAATGAATACACATTGAAATTGAGAGATTACAAAAAGGACCTTGATCGGGAACTTCTATCTCCTCATTTTGAGCTAATTTTTGGACCAAGATTTTGGTCAACGCTGCAAGTACGCCTAAGTGGCGTTGAAATTGAGAAATTGGAAAATGCAGCAATATATTCACAGAGCGATACTTTTATTTATCACGAATGTTCGTTGAAAGTAGTCCACTACTTTAGCCCTCTCTTGTCAAACGCTTACCTGATTGACCTTTCGAATGCCGCAATCTCTTCTGCAATCACCTCTCAACACAGAAAATACGTTTGGATAGAATAGGTTAGCAAGATCAGGTTAGGGTAGGTTAGGCTCGTAAGGTTTGGTTAGGTTGGCCTTATTTTGCTTTTTTCTACGCGCCAAATTGGATATTTCCCGATACGGATGAGAAAAAAGCGCCTCGCCCTCTAGAATAGCTTCTGATATGGTACTGCTACACTGTTTCGAAATTGTGGCACATACACATCCGGTAAAATTGAAAATGACTTGACCATTTGAATTTCCGGCTCTGCCATTTCTCATATGTCGAATCGGATTTGGCTTTGCAGCTGCTGCACAGAGATGCCGTAGAGAGGGCTGACAAAGGTCAAAAGCTTTCACCACAGCGGAAATGTATTCCAAAAAATCATGAAGCTATGATATCCCCATAGGAAAAGTACATACAGCATGTTTTTTCAACTCAGGATTTCGGTATCCATAATGGCGAAAGATATTAGATCTGCGTACAGCAGTTTTCTCTGAAATTGTCTAGAACAAGGCATGTAATGACGCGCTTAATATCTTGCGGATATCACTCTATTTACACAGAATTAAAATTGTCCATTAAAAATAAATGTTTACTTTGATAGTGTTGAATTGCAATTATCGAATCATCAGCGCCCACGATCACGTATGCAGGCACAGTGAGTAAAAGAAGCGTCTAAATTTTCCGTATGAATGCACGGTACAGCTCATTCCACTTGAAGATATGAGCTGAGAATGCTTCACACTCTTCCATTTAAATACACAGAAAAACTTTAATTTCTGTGCCGAGAATGAAGTTTTCGACCGAGTTTTCATTGTTGGAAGAATTCTGAATTCACTCTGAGCACACTTGGGAGCATTCTTAGCTCATATCTTCAAGTGGAATGCAGGGTAGTAAATTGTGCACTTCTCTCTACTCTATTTCAAAAGAAACTGCTCTACATGATATTACAATCGTCACTGAAACATGGTATCCTTCACGATCCGGAATTTTTCCGGAACAAAATGCATGTGCGACAGAATGACTTTTCGCGTCCGGTGATTTATGAGGCACTCTCCTGTAAATTTGAATTGAACATGATGAACTTTTTGTATGGTAAGAGGTAGGTGCTCCTGAGTTATCTTCGCTGGCAAGCGTATCATTGTAGTTACTCTTTGCAGAATTGTTATCAACCTAACCTCTCGGCGCTCCAACTCTGTCCATTCCGAAGATTAGGTACATTTCTTCAACTGTTTAATTTGTTGTTTTGCTCCATTTGTCCAGCTGCTCACTTGGCCACTTGCCCACTTCTTTGCACTTGACAACTTTTCCCGCACATCCCCACTTTCGGACACTTCCCACTAGCCTACTTCTTGCCACTTGCCGACTTGCCCATTTGCCCACTTGTCCACTTCCTCCACTTGCTTACTTTCTCATTTGCCCATTTGCGCACTTCCACCCTTGCCATTTAGCCACTTGCCAACTTGCCCATTTGCCCAGTTGCGCACTTCCATACTTGCCATTTGTCCACTTGCCTGATGGCAGTTGCAATTCTGAATTGACCCTTTTATAACACTGGTTCCCGGAGTGTTTAATTATTCTTTTCTCAAGTCTCACGGTTTTTCCTTTGGCGTGTTCAAAAATTAGAATGATACTGATCTTCCACCTGGGACTGAAAAAGTACCCACGTGTAAAGGATCGAGTCCCTTCATATCGGTGTGAAAGGCGCGCGTTGAAAGTTGCGCACGAGATATTTATCACATCGAGCGTGCTGCATGCCGTCACAAGCTGCCTTCAGCCTTCAATCAGTCTTCTTGGACTCCTGTTGGACGGACAAAAAACGCTGAAAAGCGCTCTGCTGCTAAACCATGCACAACAGATTGAAAATGCCTCGATTTGTTTTTCTTCTTTATTCTATCGTTTTTTCAACATGGGATATTTTCTTGCTTCGAAAAGTTTCTTTGTTTTTGCATCTGTTCTTTGTCGAAGGGCAGTAGGAATTTAATAAGGCTCATTGTACTGCATCCAGAAATGGAAAATAAGAATGAAGTTCTTCGAGCGTTCCGATTCAACCACAACAAAAGCACGCTTTTTCTCGCAATAAAAGGTGCTTGTCGGTATCACAGATGTGAGGCAAACAACGAACCTAGCTTTCCAAAACATAAATTTCGTTGTTTTTGCACAACCTGCGAATGTGCATTGCCCAGCATTTTGATTCAAGAAAGTTACAGTTTTCTTCGGATGTGTGTGAAATCTGGTTCAAAACCACACATCTTAACCGCATTTACGTATATGTCGCTCCTTCATGGTCACAAAAACCTCAGCGAAATCCTGATGACAGAAAAATTTCTCTAGAAAAGATCTTTGGTATGGTTTTGACCAATGCATGTAGTGTCTGAGGCCATTTTTCAAACCCTTCATTCTCCTTAACAGGATAGACCCTTGAAAAAAAGAAGGAATATGCGTGTGGAGCAGAAGGCTGCGGAATCTTCTGCACAATGAGAAAAAAGTCTGGACAGAAATCAATATCCAAATTTACCAATCATAGGAATATTGGAAGTTAATTTTGTGTCTGCATTCTAACATCATTGATTATGTCTGCATTTTGTTTTTATTCGTTTTGTTTTTTATTGTTTCGTATGCATGTACCTTTCTCAGTGTTTAAGAGGTGTGGTCCTTTTAATTGGTTTGTTTGGTTTTTTATTGCCTTTTTGCTTTGCATGTCAAAACAAGTATCGCAATTTGTGAAAGGCCGAATGGCTGTGATGCCACTTCATTTCTATGAGGAACCTACTGGTATTTTCGGGCAGACATGCAGCATTTTCGGGCAAATTGGAAAACGTTTAGCTTGCTTAGTCAGTTAACAAAGAAAATTATCATATTTCAATCACTTGTCACCCTGAACACGCCGAATCGGGTCTGAAGGAAAAAAAGATCCAGAACAGCTCACTCCAGAACAGTTAGTGAAACCGAGCGATGACCGTCACGTCAATACGCAATTCCATGTAATTCAACAAACATGAATGATTGATCACATTTGAACACATGATGATTGATCACATGATGATTGATCATTGATCATTGATTGATTTTTTTGATTGATCATTGATCATTGATTGATCATTGATTGATCATTGATTGATAATCGATGATTGATCATGATTGATGATGATGATTGATCAATCACATGATGATTGATCACATCACAAGATTCATCACATTGATTCAATCACATGAATGATTGAAACACCCGAAGATGTTGCCGCCTTTGCTCGAGTGAGGTTTGCAGCATGAAGCTTGATTTGGTCACCAATGCAGGCCGAACAGTTCAATCCGAACCTATCGCAGAAAAATGCATGTGTTCGGACATTTGGACATGGGCGAAACGCACTTTGAAACGCGACAGGAATCGCTGGTCAGGTCTGGATGGTCGAACATGCCATTTAGGTGTAGTCACTGTCCGGAACGGTCAACTTTGAATGGACTCAAGAAGCCTTTGTGTTTAGATGTTGATGCACACGCGGGTGTCGCTTCAGTTTGGGCCGATCGTGACTTCTTTTCACATATTTTTGAGTATACGCCTGTTTAATTTCCTCTGTCGAATTGCATTTGTAGAGTGTTGGATGGGTTGTTTCGCCATTTAATTCGGCATAACTGTAGTTCGCGGCATAGGAATGCATGCGCAAATCCTTTGCCACATTGTTTTATTTGGAACGCACTGTATGCCCTGTGAAACTGCTGGTCTCAGAACTTTGCCGCAATGGTGCACAGCGTCTCAAGGCTTCAATTGTGTTTTGTGTGGTTGTTTTTTGGTTTTTGATTGGTTTTTTGCAATATTTTCTTTTGATTTCTTTATTTTTTTCTTAATCACTTTGTCCTTGTTCGTTGTTTTATGGATTTGCATTGATTTCAGTTCATTTTACTTATCTAAAATAATGAACTGTCTTCCAATTCACATGCTTTTGGGCGAATGTCCTGTTCTGCATGTTTGTTGTGGGTGGAATTGTTGCAATTTTCTGCGTCCACGCGTTAATTTATGCCATTCTGTATGGTTTTTGCAATTTTGCATGAAATGGTGCTATTTGTTTTCTGTTTTATGCAATAATGTCTCTTTTGATTGTTTCTGATCATTGACGGCTTTGTCTTATGCCATTTGGTGGCTTTTTATTCATTTTATTCATGGACCGTTCTCTCCAAATCAGCCTCGATATTAAATTGATGCCTTTTTTCGTTTTTTTATTTAAGTTTTTGGCCATTTGATTCCATCCTTTCGTTTCTAGTTTTTGATTGTTGACCACCTGAAAATCGCTTGGGCCCAAAACACCAATTTCGCGCAGTTTGGCGCACAGATCCGTGTGTATATCGATCGCACGTCATGATGTTTTGCGACACCCCGTACATGCGCCAAATAATTGGTTCGCAAGTTTTCACCGCAAGGGCGCACCTGTTCCTAAAGCAGAGGAGGCAGGTTAGTCGGGTGATTTCTCGCACAGGAAGCAATGTTGTCCTTTTTGACAAAGTCGCACTGTTTGGCAGTCACCTGAGGCGATCACAGATGCAACACATGGAAACCCACGCCCTGCAGGCTCTGAAGAAGCCGCCTGACATATTCCTTCAGGTCCACTTCGCACTTTGCCAAAACCCCGACTCGTACACTTCGCAACACCGAAAAAGTTCAATCACAAAAATTCAAGCACCGCAAAAATCACAAACCAGAAAAACTCGCAAACGCCAAAGGAACTCGGAGAGAACAACCGAACTGGCCAAGGAACGCGCAACAACTGAAGGCACGAATCTTGGATCGGAGCTCAGAACGGAAATCAGGATCCTGGGAGGCGGGATGGCGGACCCCTACCCTCCAACCAGGCAAACCGGTTCGCGGGGACGGGTTCTGTTCAGCAGCCATATAGGCGCCTCCAGAACTGTTACATCCTTTTCGCAACACGTCTGAACTTGCATGGGATTAGTTCGAGATTTCTCCACTTCGGAGTCGGGCGGCAGCACCTGACGGTAGTGAGTTGGACGAGGCTAACTTTCCTGCGTTGTGATTGGTTGGGGCTATAACTTTCTCTTTTCCTGAGCTCTGATTGGTCAGTTTATTCACCGAGCCGTGCAGACCTGCGGAGAGGCTAACTTTCCTGCGCTGTGATTGGTTGGTTCTTGCAGCCCTGCGTAGAGGCGCATGCCACCGCGGCACGGGCGGGGGTAGGGTGACGCCAGACACCTTCGGAGAGGCGTATGCCACCGCGGAGGGGCGGGTAAGGGGTCAAGCGCAGCTATGCGGACGGGGATTTTCCCAGACAGCTGCAACGGGAACATGTTGAGACATGTTTTACTAGGATCTCGGTGTTCGACTTCGCAGCTGGATGGGTAGCGGAGAACCTCTTGCACGATGATGACTCATCAACCCGGATGTGCACCCGGATGTCCAAGGTCATTGACCCGGATGTGGACCCGGATGTGACCCGGATGTGGCCCGGATGCGACCCGGATGTTCAAGGTCATGACCCGGATGTTCAAGGTCATTGACCCGGATGTGACCCGGATGCTCACGGAGGAACCTCACGCACGTCCATGGGGATGACGTCATCGATGACTCATTTGCCCCTGAAAGTTATGCAACCCGGATGTAAACCTGCCCCTGAAAGTATGCAACCCGGATATGACGTCATCGATGACGTGGCGGCTCCTGATTGGCGGGGGCCATCCCGGCTTACCTATTTTTACAGAGCTTATTCCTTTTCCATTGTTGCACTGAAAGATGCATCCGTCTGTTGAATCGTGGCTGTTTGGTTGAACCTGAGAGTGAGTTTCGATGGGGAGGGACGATTATATGAGAATTTCCGTTTTCCTGCTGACCGCACTAGAAAGAATTCTTCCGTTTGTATCGTCTTCAAGCTAAATAAGCTGCGACACTGATCCATTTCCTGAACTCCTTTTGGGTTATTTTTCTTTCTTCATTCCGAGTTTCCGGCTCCTCAATGAGCAAGTGTTTTGTGACAGGCCCATTGGGGGATCCTTAATTTTTGTGCTCTGAACCGAATCGCCCTTTTTCTTCTGCCTGCGTTGTACCCGTTGCCTACAGTTTCTAGCCTTCCCTTTTTGCCTGCACAGCGTGTTGCCGATCCTCGTTTGCTAATACGCGTTCGCCCATTTGCATAGAGATTTTCTTTCGAAATTTAAACACGTTTGACGCGAGGCCAGAGACAATAGAGAGTAAAGTCCACGCATTCGACGCTCCGCCGCCATGATTTTAGTTCACAGTAAAAAAACGCGAGAGGCGCTTCGATCGTTTGCGATCAGAAAATGAATTCATAAAAGAGAACCCGAGATGATAAAAAATGATTCTGTCCAAGCTTCCACATGTGAACGACCGGTGTTACGACAAATTCGCATACCCGACAAATAACCCCCCTGCATATTTGTCGGATTTTAGACCAACAAATACGCAATCCCCTCGACAAATTCACAACCCCCCCTGAGAATTTGTCGCGACAAATAAGAACCCCCCCTGCGAATTTGGCGACAAATTCTCACCCCACCCTGATTATTTGTCGCGACAGCCGACAAATACGCAACCCCGTGCAAATTTGTTGGCAAATTCTCAACTCACCCTGACTATTTGTCGACAAATACTCAACCCCCTGCGAATTTGTCGGCAAATTCTCAACCCACCCTGACTATTTGTCGACAAACCTCAACCCCCTGCGAATTTGTCGACAAATTCTCAACCCACCCTGACGATTTGTCGCGACAAATACGCAACCCCCTGCGAATTTGTTGACAAATTCATAACCACCCTCAAATGGCCATTGGTGGTCAAAGGTGAACAAGGGTGGTCAATGGTGGTGAATGGGTCAAAGGTGTCAGTGTTGGTCGAAGGTGGTCAATGATGTTCAATGATGGTCAAAGGTGGTCAATGATGGTCAAAGGCGGTCAGTGATGGTCAAAGGTGCCAATGGTGGTCAGAGGTGGTCAATGGTGGTTAATGACTGTCAAAGGTGGTCAATGATGGTCAAGGGTGGTCAAAGGTTGTCAAGGTGGTCAAATGTGTCAGTGATGGTCAAAGGTGGTCAAGGGTGGTCAAAGGTTTGTCAATGGTGGTCAAATGTGTCGTGAAGGTCAATGATGGTCAATGGTGGTCAAGGGTGGTCAAGGTGTCAATGGTGGTCAAAGGTGTCAGTGATGGTCAAAGGTGGTCAATGATGGTCAATGGTGGTCAAGGGGGTCAAAGGTTGTCAATGGTGGTCAAAGGTGTCAGTGTTGGTCAAAGGTGGTCAATGGTGGTAAATGATGGTCAAAGGTGGTCAATGATGGTCAAAGGTGGCCAAAGGATGTCAATGGTGGTCACCTCCAACCATCACTGACACATTTGACCACCATTGACAACCTTTGACCACCTTTGACCATCATTGACCTCCTTTGACAGTCATTAACCACCATTGACCACCTCTGACCATCATTGGCACCTTTGGACATCATTGACCATCATTGACCACCTTTGACCATCATATTTACCACCATTGACCACCTTTGACCAACACTGACACCTTTGACCATCATTGATAACCTTTGACCACCCTTGACCACCATTGACCATCATTGACCACCTTTGACCATCACTGACACATTTGACCACCATTGACAACCTTTGACCACCCTTGACCACCTTTGACCATCATTGACCACCTTTGACAGTCATTAACCATCATTGACCACCTATGACCACCTTTGACCAACATTGAACATCATTGACCACTTTCGACCATCACTGACACCATTGACCATTATTCACCACCATTGACCACCGGACCCTTGTTCACCTTTGACCACCAATGGCCATTTGAGGGCGGTTATGAATTTGTCAACAAATTCGTGGGGGGTTACGGATTTGTCGCGACAAATACTTATAGGGTGGGTTGAGAATTTGTCGACAAATTCGCAGGGGGTTGCGTATTTGTCGCGACAAAGTCAGGGTAGGTTGAGAATTTGTCATCAAATTCGCAGGGGGGTTGCGTATTTGTCGCGACAAATAGGCAGGGTGGGTTGTGATGTCGACAAATTCGCAGGGGGGTTGAGTATTTGTCGTCAAATAGTCAGGGTGGGTTGAGAATTTGACAACAAATTTGCAGGGGAGTTGCGTATTTGTCGCGACAAATATCCCCATAATGACACGCGAACTTTCTGCTGCGCTCCCATGCATAACAGAACAAATGAATTCCATTTCTGATCGCAAACGACGGCAGCGCCGCGAGCGGACGGCTGCATGCAACTGCGCTGTGAGCCGAGTGCGCGGACTTTTATCTCTATTGGCTCTGCGCGAGGCATTAATGCAGAATTCAAATCCCAAGGCGACGGCCATGTCCTTTGAAGGAGATACGGAGATCCAATAAAATATGCAATGCATATTTTTAAATGTTTCTTTCATTGCAGATTTAGAAATGTTTCTCGGATTCGCATCTGACTCGGCTTTGGCGCCATTTGACACAGCAGTTGTACTTCATCTCCTATGTGAACGTTTTTCATGTTTTTGGATGCAAGGCATAAACGTGCTTTTTGTTGCCCTGGCCATAACGGTCGCACAGAAGCCGCATGGACTGACTCATTTTTGTGCTCAATGGCGCGTCCTGATGCGCCCACATTGACATTCCCTGGACTCCCAAAGCTCATCAGAAAGACTTTTTTTAATTGGAACATGGGGTTGGGTTTTGGCGGTTGTGCCATGGGAAAAATTGCCCGCACTGGCTTATGTGGCCAGTCGGAAATCCATCCATCACAATAAAATCATCAAAACTTCTGCTTTCTTCTGATCTGCCGCAATGCAAATGCTGGCCCTTTTGGGGAACCCCTCGGCGATGGGAAAAACCCAAATTTGCCGTTTTTGAAAAATTTTGTGATCTGAAACTTTTTCTGGCTCTGACATCGGAGGCCAAGACTTTAATCGGAAATTTTAGCACCGAATAAAGTGGTGTTATCCGTGGTGGGAGTTGGAAAAAGTCGAAAATCACGAAATGTGATAAAAACAGCTGATTTAATTTTTTTGATGTGGCCAAAAAGACTTTGGGCATCCCTGAATATGCGCATGTTGTTCCGATTAAGTCTTATCAACCGTGGTTAGAGCAAGAAAAACGTTTAGATCACAAGATTTGATAAAAACAGCAAAATTATATATTTCCTATGGCCAAAGACTTTTGGGGGACCCTGTATAATGAGCCCATCCGGGGCCCGAGCTGAAGTTGGCACTGCCAAATTCTTACGGAGACTGATTTTTACTGGTCTCAATCATTGGAATGTTGGGGAATTCATTTGAACTTTGCAAAAAACCCAGGCCATACCTTATTTTTTTGCAGACCTGGTTTCTTTCGACGGTTTCTTCTTCTTTTTATTGGTTCCTAGTTTTATGCCTCCTTTTTCTGCATCATTATTGCCATTCGGTGTAAACAGCCACACGGCCGGGGACTCGGCAAGGAGGGCACGTTTTCCGGCGTTAACACAAAAACCAGTGATTATCCAACACAGAAGAGGTACCGTGTGGAAATCAAGTCAGGATTAAAATTTGCTGGGGTATTGCAAATTCTTGACCCAGCCCACCGATTTTGCAAATGGTGAGGCAACCGGAAAAATTCGCAAGTGCGGAGCAAATTTTAATCCTGACTTGAACTCTCCAAGGAATAGGCTCAACGAGGTCATGGGCTCACCCCGCTCATGTTCAACAGACCTCATTTTTCTATTTCATATTGAAGATATCTTTTGTTCATTGCAAAGGACCAAGGACCTAAATTCGTTGTTTTCTCTCTTCTGTCTTCTTCTTTCAGTCTGTGGTGATATCCACGGGCAGTTCTATGACCTCATGAAGCTCTTCGAAGTTGGAGGTTCACCTTCATCAACAAAGTACCTTTTTCTTGGCGACTACGTGGATCGGGGGTATTTTAGTATCGAGGTGAGCTCAGCAATCGCCGCATTGTTTTCTTTCTTTTAACACAACTCTGCATGCATGAAACTTATCCAAAAGTCGCGTTTTCGTTTTGAAACATGTCTGGACACCGTCAGTGCTTCAAATGGCTCTACGTAATTTCATTTTCGAAACAGCTCTTCAGAAGAACTCGCATCTTTGAAAGTGTGAAACTTTGCCGCTGATACAAATTGTAACGGATCGAGTGAAAGTATAATTGAAGAGTCGGCATAGAAATCAGCACTTGAGGTCGTCTTGCAAGACATTGGCCTGGACGCAGACGTCAAAATACTTCACCCAAAGTCTCATTGTCACCGTTTGAGAATCGATCATTTATGGGACACAATTTGGCCCAAAGTGTGCCCCACAACTGATGGAGTGACAGTGAGACTTGGCTGAAGTATTTTGACGTCTGCGCCCAGGCCAGTGGCTGGCCAGATGGCGGTCAAGTGCTGATTTCTGCCGACTCTTCAATTTCTGCACTCGACCCGTTGCAACAGCACTCTGTTACTTCATTTTTAAATCGGCTCTCCAGAAGAACTATAGCATCTTTGAAACAGCACTTCATCACTTCATTTTTTTCTTCTAAATTGCTCTCCACAAGATGTTGCACCTTTGGAACAGCACTCCATACTTTCATTTTCATTTTTAAAATAGCTCTCCAGAAGCACTTGCATCTTTGAAGCAGCACTCCACAACGTCATTTTTAAGACAACTCTCCAGAAAGAAGTGAGATGAAATTGCATCTTTGAAACGACACTCGCTCGTTCCTTCATTTTGAAAAACAACTCGACAGAAAACTTTCTGAAAACAGCACGACAGAACTTTTTATAACAGCTCTCCAGGAGCACTAGTATCTTTGAAACAGCACTCCACAACTCATTTTTAAAACCTCCAGAAGTCACAGAAGAACATAGGTGGGTACATCTTTAAACAGCACGAAGAAACTTCATTTTTAAAACAACTCCAGAACAACTTGCATCTTTGAAACAGCACTCATATTATTTACTCTTAACAGTTCTCCATGGAAGAAATTGCACCTCTGAAACAGTACTTTGTCACTTCATTTTTAAACAACTCTCCAGAACAACTTGCATCTTTGAAACAGCACTATTGCTTACTTTAAACAGTTTTCCATAGAAGAACTTGCACCTTTGAAACAGTACTTTGTCACTTCATTTTTTAAACAACTACTACTGTCCAGAAGAACCTGCATCTTCGTAACAGCACTCAATTATTTCATGTTTGAAACAGCTCAACAGAGCTTGAAAAAACAACTCTCCAGAAGAATATGCATATTTGAAACTTTACATCATTAATTTTTCGTTGAAACTTCCCGACCATGTTTTGCCACATGAATAACTTTTTTTTCTTCGCACATTTTTCTTCTTTCTGGACTTTCGATTCTGCTGGCTTCTTTTGATTTTGGTTTCATGATTTTTTTCTTCAGTCCCCTTTTCATCCGTGAGCGCTTTTTGTTTCTTGGACTTTTTTGTTTTTCCTTAGAGTCGTTTCTTTTGTTTCTGCTGACTAGCTTCTATTTTCGAGTTTTTACTAGTGCTCAAGAATTATTTCCACTTCCATGTTGACACGTTCTTCTTAACTTGATTGTTTCGATTGTCTGCTTGCATTCTTTCGATTTTTTACATTTATTTCCTGTCTCTTTATCCTTCTTACTGCATTACATGTAGTTTGGTTCTTTTAAATACTCGATTTCTTTTTAAAAATTAACAGACGAGCATAGGTGTTCGCCCAATTAAACTAATTTTAAAAAGTTTGTTGATTAAACTTCTCTGTGCTTTCCAGAATGTGAAAAGCTTCCGAGTACTTACCTATGTGAAATGTTTTCCGGAATGTGAGATTTCCAGAATGTGAAAAACTTTCCGAATATGGAAAGCTTTCCGGAATGTGAAAAGTTTTCTAGAATGTAAAAACTTTCCAGAATGTGAAGAGCTTTCCGGAATGTGAAAAGCTTTCCAGAATGTGAAAATCTTTCCAGGATGTGAAAAGCTTTCAGAATGTCAAAGGCTTTCCGAAATGTGAGAAGCTTTCCAGAATGTGAGCAGTTTAACGGAATTTGAAAAGCTTTCCAGAATGTGAGGAGCTTTCCGGAATGTGAAATGCTTTCCGATTATGGAAAGGTTTCCGGAATGTGAAAAGCTTTCAAGAATCTGAATGAAAAGCTTTGCTTTCCGGAATGTGGAAAGCTTGCCAGAATGTGGAAAGCTTGCCAGAATGTGGAAAGCTTTCCGAATGTGGAAAGCTTTCCAGTATGTGAAAAGCTTTTCAGAATCTCAAAAGCTTTCCAGAATGTGAAACGCTTCCCGGAATGTGAGAAGTTTTCCGGAATGTGAGATTTTCAGATTGTGAAAAGTTTTTGGGATTGTGAAAAGATTTTGGGATTGTGAAAACTTTTCGGAGTGTGAAAAGTTTCCAGGATGTCAAAAGCTGTCCGGATTGTGAAATGCTTTCCGAACATGGAAAGATATCCGGAATGTGAAAAGCTTTTTGGAATGTGAAAAGCTTTCCGGTGGGTATGTGAAAAGGTTTCCGGAATATGGAAATCTTTCCAGAATGTGAAAAGCTTTCCAGTATGTGAAAAGCTTTCCAGAATGTGAGAAGCTTTCCAGAATGTGAGAAGCTTTCCAGAATATGAGAAGCTTTCCAGAATGTGGACATGTCCACATTCTTTCCAGAATTTGAAAAGCTTTCCAGAATGTGAAAAGCGAATGTGAAAAGCTTTCCAGGATATGAAAAGATTTTCAGAATGTGAAAAGCTTTCCGGAACGTGAAAAGCTTTCCGGAATGTGAAAAGCTTTCCAGAATATGAAAAGATTTCTAGAATGTGAAAGACTTTCCGGAACGTGAAAAGCTTTCCAGAACGTGAAAAGTTTTCCGGAATGTGAAAAGTTTTCCAGAATGTGAAAAGCTTTCCGGAATGTGAAATGTTTTCCGAATATGGAAAGCTTTCCGGAATGTGAAAAGCTTTGCGGAATGTGAAAAGCTTTCCGGTGGGTATGTGAGAAGCTTTCCAGATTGTGAAAAGCTTTCCGGAATGTGGAAAACTTTCCAGGATGTGAAAAGTTTTCCAGAATGTGAAAAGCTTTCCAGAATGTGAAAAGTTTTCCAGAATGTGGACAGCTTTCCAGAATATGAAAAGATTTCCAGAATGTGAAAAGCATTCCGGAACGTGAAAACCTTTCCAGAACGTGAAAAGCTGTCCGGAATGTGAAAAGCTTTCCAGAATGTGAAAAGTTTTCCGGGATGTGAAATGCTTTCCGAATGTGGAAAGCCTTCGGCTGAATGTGAAAAGCTTTCCAGAATGGGAACAGTCAACAGATGCATTGTTTATTTCATAATTTTTTTATTTTATTTTCTTTCCAGTGTGTCCTTTACCTGTGGGCGTTGAAGCTTTGTCATCCCACGACGTTATTTTTGCTTCGGGGTAACCACGAGTGTAGGCATCTAACGGAATATTTCACTTTCAAGCAAGAATGTAAGTTATTTCCCCATCTGTCTAGCTACATTATTTTGATGTTTGACTTTTTTTTATTGAGAACTTGAATCAGATGTTTTTATGGTTGTCGCAGAAACCGGACCTGCACGCACTCGCCCGTTGCCGTTTGGCAGTTGATGACCAGAGCCGTTCTGAGCCTATCCCAGACTGTGGCTCCTTCGATGACACGGGTTCAGTGCAAGTGTCCGTGACGTGAAATCGTTGTTCCCAGAAACACAGATGTCCCTGCGTCCAGAGGTGGTTCCAAGATTTAAAATTTTGTAAGAAAATGCTTTTTCCCTCCTCACCAGGATCTTGACCGTTTTGTTCGCTCGTCATGGTGAAAAGGATGCCATCTTCGTGTCGATGTGACACGGAGACCTGCCGGAATGACAGGTGTGGATAGTTTTTTTGAACGATTTTTTTCGTGTCTCGCAGAATAATTTTCTCACGGCTTTGTGACAAATGCCGAAATCCGTTTTTTTTTCATGGAATTTTGATCGAAATTTGCGGCGTTGGCCGCACTTGCTTCCCAAATGAAATATTTTTGGCTCCGTTTTAAATATAGCGGCGGCGGAATTAATGTACTCTTAAATCTGGCGATTTAATTTCCGCCGCCTGCACAAGAACAAAAAGAAAGAATTTTCGGAGGCATTAATGCATAAAACCTTGATCCTGGGATCAGTCAATGTTTACTCTTGCGCTTGATCCGTGCTGAAAAACTGGGCATCAATGTTGGCAGGTGAGAATAGCATTTTGGGGTCATCTTACTGGCCGGGGGTTACAGCAGGGTGCAAATCCCAATCCCGAGATGAAAGTCCACAGGGACACGGGAAATGCACCGTCCGCTTTCGGTATCTCTCGCCAATCTCAATCTCGCACAAAGGTGCCGTGTGGACCAACATGTGCCAGTATTTTGGATGCTTATCGTTCAGCAATTGAACACAAGTGGCGGTTCCGCAGGCGGCAATGCAGAGAGATGCATCCAGTTCCCTAGGCGTTGTTCCCGGGGATTGGACTGGAGCGGCGAGAGATTTCGAACAATCACAATACGGAGCCATTCTGAATACCCGGGCCACAGGCGATTTTTCTGACTTTTTTGAAGCACGGGGCAATGTAATTCCCCGCTTCGCATGCGCCGCAAAACACATCACATGAAGGAATGCATTTAGCGGCGGACATTAGATGGGGAATAACATTGCCCCGTGCTTCAAAAGTGTGACAAAACTCTCCTGTGGCCCAGGTATTTTGAATGTCGTGTATATGCAGGCAATGATTTTGATTTTTTCAACGTCGGCAGTGCCGCATGTGGCCTGAAAATTGCCTCTGTGGTTGTGGAATTCAGCTCAAAATCGCTGTTTGGTTTTC
>JASGXE010007175.1:0-19768 GCA_030068105.1 Sinentomon sp. SZTP_YWyxl
AACGAGCACAGCAATCGCCTCACAGCAAAGTCACCAATCAAGAAACACCTGTTCAAAAAGTACTTTCAGTGACCGGTACTTGTACAGGCGGATAAAAGGAGTCCGCATTCTGTTTTATTGGTACTTGACCACTCCGATGATGGCTGACGGGACCATAAAATCATTCGCCGGCAATTCAAATTCAGCTACAAATCGGTCCAGTTGCCGGTCGACGGTTGCCGGTTGCCGGTTTCTGTGGTCACCGCTGCGTTTCCATAGAAACGGCTCAGCGGCTTCCCTTCTGCACAAAGTCCTTTCTATAGTTTCCATGGCAACGGGGTTCATTTTGAATTTTTTGCTCGCGAAGTCCGTAGAGGAGAACCATTTAATGAGCCTTTTTTGTCTCGTTGCCTAGAAACGAAATGAAAGGATGTTGGGTTCGAGAAAAGGACGCTTAAATCGATACACCCTTGCGATGGCTTGGTACCACAAAGGAAGCTTTCTGGTCACCGAAAAAAAAATCGAAAAAAAAAACAAGTCTGGTTACTCGATCGCGCACTTGTTCATGAGTTCCTGCGCATAAGGTGTCTCCGTGGCGCCCTTTGACGCGTGGGAAACGCGCAACTAAAATTTGATCAACAAAAAAAAAGTTAAAAATCAAGTCCGATTTTATTATGGGCCCCTATACTCGTACCTACCAACATTCGAAATCAAGTTTTGAATTATGTATTGCCGCGACTATCAAATCCAAAATGCACGCTGCAATTAATAACAGAGGGGACAACTAATTGATATTGCTGAATTCATAGCTGTTTGACAGCAGATATTAAATCGGCAGTGATTTTTTTTATTTTTGTTCCGTATTTTGATCGATAAATCGCGCAGCTCCAATCTCATGGACAGAGTAGCCAATGGGCCGTGGCTCAAAGCACATTCTCACATCAAGGCAATAAAAAGTTAATTTCAGCAAACAAAAATGAAATAGAAATGGCATCTCATCTTCAAATTTAAAAAAATCGTACCGAAGGGCTTCAGCAATGCATGTTATCCTTGTTGGATGACGCTGGGATAAGTGCTTTGGCGATGGAGTAAAAGTTTCAAAAACGCTCCCAAGATACGTTTCCCATTTTTAGCGAAAGCAAACCCCATTTTTAGCCAACTAAAAACGTAGCCAACTAAAAAACGAAAGCTTTTATAGTTGGCTAACGGGAAAAACATTTCGTTAACTGGGCACACCGAAAATTGTTAGAGTGACCTGCTAACAATTTCAGGCTGGTGTCAGGACAATAGTATGAAACTTAACGCTGAAAAATGCAAAGTCATATCTTTTACAAGCAAACGCAGTCCAGTTCGCAGTCATTACGCCATTGATGGTGCTGTGCTTGAACATGTAGATAAAATTACATATCTTGGTGTTAACCTCACTACCGATCTAAGTTGGTCTCTGCACATCAATACAATTGTTAATAGAGCATGTAAGTCCTTATATTTCATTCGCCGAAATTTTAAGGGATGTCCACAAAGTACCAGAGAGCTTGCTTACTTTGCTTTTATGTTAGACCTCAGCTTGAATATGCATCGGTCATCTGGGACCCTTACCTTGCTGGTGACTTGAACTCACTTGAAAAAATACAGCGCTTGGGAGCTCGTTTTGTGACTGGAAAATATTCCCGCCACAGCAGTGTGTCTGAGATGATTTCAAAATTAAACTGGACTCCGCTACATATCAGAAGAAAAATCAGCAGGATAATTTGCCTGTTCAAAGTGGTTTCTAATGTTGGTGGTTGGGGTGAATTGTTGCCATTAATTCAGAGACCTACATATATTTCTTGGCATGACCACCAATTCAAAATAAGGACTCTTCCATGCCCCAGAACTGATATGCAGAAATACTGTTTTCTTCAGCGAACGATTTCTGACTGGAATTCCTTGCCGGCAAAAATATTTAAAACCCCCATTTCCATAAATTTACCGAAAGCACGTCTTAGTGTACTCTTTGAGAGCTCCATCGACTAGGCCTTGCAAGAGCATACTGCTCTTTGCGGACATCCTGTCCTGTTTTATTTTTCATTTGTCGGGAGTTATCAAGCCCTGATCTGCGGACTGCTCGGCGTGAATAAAATTCGCCTTGAATCGGCAGTTTGCGATTTGAAATATCCTATTTTTCGTATATGAGGGCAACCTGCTGTTGGACCCGGCGCGGCCAAGGCAAAGTCCCTCGCATTGAAAAGCTCGTAAAAATATGCTCGTCCCTTGCAAACCAAGGCAGACGAGCATAGGAGAGGTCACCGCGGAAGGCGGGACCGGCCGCTGTCGGAGTCGGGTGATGCCAGTGCGGGCGCGGTAGATGGAGGAAAAGAAGAAGCCCGCAGCCTAAGACCGAGCCAACGTGATTTTAATCTCTATATATAAAAGAGAAGCCGGTTTTTTTGTTAGACGATTCCCGCCGATCCGCTCTGCCGATTTCGCCCAAATTTTGATAGACGACGCACGGGACCAGAATCTGGGTTTCATCGAGCCATTTTTTCGAAATTTTGCCCCAAAAGGGCACACGGGCCCATTCTTTATTTGCGGTCCATAGATGGCGACAGGCGCAGAAAAGTGATTTCCTGTGAAGCTCAGAGATGGCAGCAGGTGAACCTGTGCACTGATGCCTCAGAGACTCAAGAGATGTCACGTGCAACGGATGGACGGCGGTGGGAGTTATCGACATTGAAATTTTTTGCATGTGGTGGCATGGTGGACGATGAGAGAGGTGGTCAGTCATTGTATTTGTGTGCGTTTCGCTGCACAAACACCAAGAGACAGCATGGTCTTCTGGATTTACGAACCACAGCGCATTATCTTTGGCAGGTTATTTCCAGGGCTGTTGGTGCCTGTGTGTTGCCAACCTGATGCCTTGCCATGCGGGTTTTTTGCCATTTCTTTTTGCTATTCAATATCTGCGAACGCCTTTCTGGCATGCGGAAGGGTGTTCGGGAAATTCTTGCGCATTGCAGTCTTTTTTGGTCTGTATAGGTATTGCCAAAGGACGGAGCCGGACATTTTGTCGTTTGCGGACACTTTGTCGACGCTGACTCGCTGACAGATTGTCGAACGGACAGATTGTCGCACGGCGAGATCGTCGCAAGCGGACAGATTGTCTCAAGCGGATATAAATTGTCGCAAACGGATAAAATTGTCGCAAGCGGACAGATTGTCGCAATCGGACAGATTGCCGCAAGCAGATAGATTGTCGCAAGCGGACAGATTCTCGCAAAAAATTAAATTTCAAATTACAAAAAAATCTTGCGAAGGCAAATGGATTGTAGGCTTGCCTTCCATGCATAAATGCTTGCTCGGAACATGGGGTAAAAAGTTCGACATCTCAAAAAGTTGTGCACTGCGCATGCAGTATATTGTCAGAGACATGACCCACCTGGGCCATTTGTGGGGGTTTTCTGTCTTCTCCCAACGCGTGCCAACTATCCGTAAGTGATGACATCGCCTATCTCCGCGGGAGTAAAACAAAAAAACGAAGCCGGATGCGCATTTTATTTATCTATATACGAATCGGGACATGTACCGACTTTTCGCGTGAATAAAAAAGCAAACAATAGCTAACCATCTAACCTGTCTATCCTATAACCTGACTACCAAACCTACCCTAACCCAACCTAACCTATTTTCGTCATTCAACGTGTTTTTTCTCAGTTTTTGTGGGTCGGAAGTTCAGCATGGGATCAGATGGAAAAGTGCCCGATTCATACAGATTGATCAATTACGCAAGCCGGATACAAGATAATTTTTCTGCGTTTTCAGCAAACGCTCAATTAAATTACGGCTGATTGAAACATCAAACGGACATATTGTTGTGCACAGCCTGTGCAACAAAGAAGAAAGCAGAGACAAATCGATGACAGGATGAGAACTTTGTTGAACCATGTTTTCCCATGTTTTCCCATGGGAAAACATGGGAAAACATGGTTCAACAAAGTTCTCATCCTGTCATCGATTTGTCTCTGCTTTCTTCTTTGTTGCACAGGCTGTGCACAACAATATGTCCGTTTGATGTTTCAATCAGCCGTAATTTAATTGAGCGTTTGCTGAAAACGCAGAAAAATTATCTTGTATCCGGCTTGCGTAATTGATCAATGGAAATCAAATCAATCAAATCAATCAAACATGGGAAAACATGCATGTTTTCCCATGTTTTCCCATGTTTTCCCATGTTTTCCCATGTTTCCCCACAAGAACCATGTTTTCCCATCATATTAGACTTTTTGACGAAATCTGAATCCACGACAGATGAAGAAAGAACTCGTGTTCTCATTTATGTGGGGCTTTGCAATTTTACAACGTGGGTTTTCAGTTTTTCTTTTTTCAAATTTGAAGATCTGTGAAGTAATAACGATGGAATTACAATCAATGTTTCTCCAATTTGTTTCTGTTGTATGGGGGGCCAATTTTTGTGCATTGACATCTTATGCCTTTTACCATTCAGGAGAATGGAACAAACATTTTATTATCTGCAAAATTCACGAAGTGCTTAAATTTGCGACGATTGCGAAAATATGTCCGCTTGCGACGATCTGTCCGCTTGCGACAATCAGTCCGCTTGCAACAATGTGACCCCTGCGACAATCTGTCCGCTTGCGACAATCGGTCCGCTTGCGACAATCGGTCCGTGCGACAATCTGCCCGTTCGACAATCTGCCCGTGTCGACAAACTGTCCGATTGCGCCAACGTGTAATGCTTTCGCCAAAGGGATCCCTTTTTGAAAGTTGTTCATTGGTCATATGGATTTTTGACAAGATTTTCGCAAATTCACAAAAATCAACATGCTCTCCCAAAAGGTATTTATTCCTGGCTTTCCATCTGCACAATTTTTCCTGAGTTGCCAGCGTGTTCACTGGAATTCGGTTGAGTATAGCAGCATATATCGTTTAGAGTAACTTCTCCAGCACCCGCAACGCTGCAGGCCGAGGCCACAACCATCCGTGCTGCCAGTTTTCCGGCTATTACCAACCCTCAGGATGACAGGCTATTTGAAATTCTATGCTTCTATGGTTTCTGAAAATTGATTCCTGTCAGGCAGGGTCGTAGCCAGGTGGCCAAGGCCCCCCGAAATGTCTTTGGTTGCAGTGATATAATCGTATTGACGTCACGAAAGAACGCAAAATGGCAATTTCATCATTCCATTAGTTTTTTGTGTGTTTTTGTCTTTTTATCCTGCAAAAGCCCCTCTTCATTCGCGCAGGCGCAAATGAGAAATTAACAGCAGCATGGCAATTGAAATTTAGAAGCCAGTGTTGCTTTTTGATCAGCCTGATGAGAAATTATATTGAAACCCCAAAAATTCAAAATTTCTTCAGCTTCTGCATGGGGCTCCGCCGCCCCGACCCTCAGCCAGGGGCTCGCTCTACCACTTTGAACCCCGATGGGGTAGAAATCTGGATCTGCTCGAGTTGGATCTGGATCGAATATGGTCGGGGTCTCGATGACTCCGTATTTACTCCGTGGCCGGTGATCTTACGGGATGCTTATTCGACTTTACAAGAAACGCTCTCAAATCTCGTCGCGGTAAAACCCTCTACGATAAGGAAACCTCGCACGTTACGCAGCAAGCCAGCCTTATTAGAGGCGCAGTCATGGACGGAAAACATTTGTGAATCAGTGGGGGCCGGTCAGGAAACAATCACTGCCGAACATATTTGACTGTGCACTTCGTTTGAGCCCCTTTTCGGTCGGCCACCATGATGCACAAATACCTTCACCTGACAACCGACGGGCCAACAACGAAGGCTCTGTCATCGCGAGGCGACACCTGAGAGAAAACCGCACTGTTCGCAAACCAGAGAGCCCAATGACAAGATACGAAGTCAAAATCATGCAATTACTTAGATACCCTGTAGTAGCAGCCCGGCGGGCCGGGCGCAGCCCGGCTAGTACTCAATAAGTGGCGTAATTCGTCGCTTTGGGTGTCGCCAGTTGTTATTTGTCCGCAAGAGGCGCGAATGTCGCTCGGTGGCCTACTGCGACAAGTAAAATGCATTGCGACTATACGGCGGTCGCGGGTTGTCACCCACGGAATGTTAAATTTCTCTGGAACCGTTTCACGGATTTTGACAGAATTTTTTGTGCTGGAAAGCAGAAAAATGTGCGATTTTGGACGTATATAACAGCCCCGAATTTTTCGCTGGTAAAAGCTGAAATATTGGAGATATACAAAAGTGTCCAAGTTAAGATGTGATGAAATTCCGGGTTCCTGCCTCACATTTTCAAAGATTGCGCGATTTTTTCCGCTGTAACATGGTTTTGACCTGCGGAAGAGTTGTAGAGGAAGCTTTCAGCTTTCCAAAAATACCAAAATCATTGAATTTGATCATCATTTTATGAATAAAAAACGCGACATGGAAGCATTATTTTTTCGTTGCGTCGAAAACAAAAAATGCTTCCATGTCGTGTTTCTTCTCCATAAAATGGTCAAATGATGTTCTAATTCAATGATTTTGGTATTTTTGGAAAGCTGAAAGCTTCCTCTATAACGCTTCCACAGCTCGAAACCATGTTACCACGGGAAAAATCGCGGCCTCCAAGGGAGACGCGGCCTCATCCCCGCTTATTCTTGTGCAAAAAATGAAATGAATACTTCCGCGTCGCGTTCTCCCTAAAAAAAAAAGAGTCAAATGGTGTTCAAATGCAATGATTTTGGTGTCTGTGATAGCTGAGGGCTTCCTCTACAACTCTTCCGCAGACCAAAACCATGTTATAACGGAAAAAATCGCGCAATCATTGAAAGAATTAGGCAAGAACGCAAAAGTTTATCAAATCAAAATTTGAACATATTTTTTCCCCGCAAGACTTTCAAGTTTTGCCCGTGAAAAGTTCGGGATAATTTTATAGTCCTGAAAAGGTCTAATTTTCAGCTTTCCAACACAAAAGATTTAATCAAAATCCGTCATTTGGTTCCAGAGAAATTAAACAGTTCGTTGCCGATGCACAGCGACGCAGAAATCAACCACAGCCAGGAAAACCGGCCTCTTGACGCGACGGCAGAGAAAGGAAAAGAGCGAAAATTGGCGATCGTTGGGCGGGGATGGGCAATGAGAGTTACGGCACTTATAAGTATTAGAATCACGTTGACCGAGCCAAAGAGCCGGCAGCCTAAGACGGAGCAAACGAAGAAGCCCGCAGCCTAAGACGGAGCCAAAAGAGCCCGCAGCCTAAGACGGAGCCTGAGAAGAAGCCGCGACCCAACAACTTGGACAGCCTCTCCGGTCACCTGCCGGCCCGTTGCCGAAGCGGAGCCTCTCCCTTTAACCCAGTGCTCTAGCCCACCGCCATGCAAACGCTAGCTGGAGTGGCGGTATATAAATTAAAGGTGCTGCTAACCACGCCTCTGGCAGTCCGAAGCCTGCAAGCGCCCTTTGTTGGCGTGAGTTGGGACGGGCAGTCACCATAAAAATACGGCATTCGTGTCGTGTATGGGCGACCTGTAAGGTGCCCCATACACTGGCTGATTTACACGCCAAAGGGGTTGCACATTGCCGCAATGGGCCTGCCTGCCAACTGCACCACGTTCGAACACAGTCACCATCTTTTTTTTGGTCGTCATCAAGATAGCGTTCTGCAAGGTGCACGCACCGATCGGATCACTGCGTGTCTGTTAGCCGATAAAAAAGGCAAATGGCGAAGAAGGAAAAATTGACCTGCTATTGCTGACATAAGTTGAGGATTAATTTTGGCCTGTGGCCGGGCTTTTCTGTTTTTTTGCGGGACCAGCTCTCCTTCTGAATCCAGAGCAGGTGAATGGATGGGGATGGATGGGTGTGGAATGAAGGATGGTCATAAGCTCCAGTAGATTGAGATCCGCGAGCTCGCATTCCGCTGGACACTGGAAATTCCAAGAACACTGTTCAAACCTTTGCGGAGATGTGTGCGTTGATCGTTTAGAACATCGAGAGCGTATTGGTAGTCCAGATCAAGAAGACTAGATCGACAAGTGGTCTCGACTCAGAGGTCGGAGGAAAGCAAATCGTGCTGGAAGGATGTTATTGGGAAATGCTCCAATACAGAGTCGCTATAATCGGACGACAGCGATGCCGTATTTATAACCATAAGCCGAAATCACGGTCGCCGTATTGAAGGCCATGGGTCTTTGGAATTGCTCTGAAGTATCCCCACCAAGAGCTGACGGCGAAACGGTGCTTTGTTGTGGAACATCGGGATAGACGATTCCAGTTATTTCGAACGAGGTTGCATCGGGCACTGCAATGTGTCAGACAAGTGGGCAGCCAATTATACCATTGATCATCTGGAAAAAGGTCTGCCAAATGAAAAACGGTCCCTTTTTCAATGTCAAACCTATCGCACATCCCTTTCGGTGCAGCACCGCAAAAGGTGCTGTTATTGCGCATGCGACAGAAAGCACTCGTGTGCGGCCGGCTTTACGGTCGCCCACACACGACACGAATGCCAATGGCATTCGTGTCGTGTATGGGCGACCTGTAAGGTGCCCCATACACTGGCTGATTTACACGCCAAAGGGGTTGCACATTGCCGCAATGGGCCTGCCTGCCAACTGCACCACGTTCGAACACAGTCACCATCTTTTTTTTGGTCGTCATCAAGATAGCGTTCTGCAAGGTGCACGCACCGATCGGATCACTGCGTGTCTGTTAGCCGATAAAAAAGGCAAATGGCGAAGAAGGAAAAATTGACCTGCTATTGCTGACATAAGTGGCGTCCAACTTTAGTAACCCCATATTAAACTCAAGTCTGGTGATAAAAAGAAAGAAGAAGAAAAATGTGACTGCCTTTGCTGCCGTGGGGGGTATTTGCAGCACAAGCCGCCGCCCAGCTTGAACACATCCGTGAACTTACAGCCCACTTTGTGTTCACATGGGGTGGGGGGTATGCAAGAGCATACTGCTCTTTGCGGACATCCTGTCCTGTTTTATTTTTCATTTGTCGGGCGTTATCAAGCCCTGATCTGCGGACTGGTCGGCGTGAATAAAATTCGCCTTGAATCGGCAATTTGCGATTTGAAATATCCTATTTTTTCGTATATGAGGGCAACCTGCTGTTGGACCCGGCGCGGCCAAGGCAAAGTCCCTCGCATTGAAAAGCTCGTAAAAATATGCTCGTCCCTTGCAAACCAAGGCAGACGAGCATAGGAGAGGTCACCGCGGAAGCCGGGACCGGCCGCCGTCGGAGTCGGGTGATGCCAGTGCGGGCGCGGTAGATGGAGGAAAAGAAGAAGCCCGCAGCCTAAGACCGAGCCAAAGAGCCGGCAGCCTAAGACGGAGCAAACGAAGAAGCCCGCAGCCTAAGACGGAGCCAAAAGAGCCCGCAGCCTAAGACGGAGCCTGAGAAGAAGCCGCGACCCAACAACTTGGACAGCCTCTCCGGTCACCTGCCGGCCCGTTGCCGAAGCGGAGCCTCTCCCTTTAACCCAGTGCTCTAGCCCACCGCCATGCAAACGCTAGCTGGAGTGGCGGTATATAAATTAAAGGTGCTGCTAACCACGCCTCTGGCAGTCCGAAGCCTGCAAGCGACCTTTGTTGGCGTGAGTTGGGACGGGCAGTCACCATAAAAATACTAAGGGGAATCTACTCCTCGAAAATCTACTCCTCGAAGCCTAACAATGTTCACGTCTCACCTCAATCTTGCTGTTTATTTCCTCTGTGGTATTTGTTGTCGTTTTAATGAGGCTTTTTTGATTTGATATCTTGGAATGAGCTTCTTTTCATGTATTCAACATATTTTGTTCCATTGGTTTGTAATTTTTGCAATATCCACATGTTATATGAAACGGAGCCAAGCTCCTAAATATAAACAATGAAATCAAATCAAAAAGCTTAGAGAAACTTTGGTCCCTCTGTAAATTTAGCACCATTGGGGCCACGGCAACTCGTTACGCCACTGTATGGTCATCGGCACCTCGCTTTTGCCCGCCACCAATACTCCGCTATCTAAAGTGTTTGAAAAATTACATACTGTAGAGGAGTATAAACTGCACTTTATTGGGCGCAACCAGCGCAAGCAAAACAACTGCAGAAAGCTGCTTCACAGACACCCCATGCAGGTGTCGCCGAAGCGGACGGGGCTGATAAGACATCCAGTCTTTTTCACAATTTGGCGAAAAACCTTTTCAAAACGAGAGTTCATCAAAGTTGGAAGTCCCTTCTTCAAAACCTTCGATAACAATTTGCGCCATACCTACCAGACAACAGGTTCGATTTTCCAAACGAGTGGGTCTCATCTGTGCCTGACAAGTTTACGTTGACTTCTCAAGAAAACGAGTGATCGTTGTCATCGTTGCCTCTTCCGCAGAAAGCAACGTGGGCATGTGTTCATGCCTTCAGCATTCTTTCCGGCTAAAAAGCTTTTCCAGACGAAGAATTAGTAACCTCCCGGGCATCAAAGACCTTCTGAATTCTGGCTGAATTCTGGCAATCATATCTACTCGTTTACCAGATTTGTTCTGGCAGATTCAAGCCGGTAAATTCATCAGAATGGATGCTGTGGTCATTCCGCGCATCAGGATTAATGTCTTCTCGCACTTCATTACCGGCGGCGGGAAATGTCTCAGTTTTTCAAAATCCCATTCGCGCGATGGCATTTTGAAAAGTATTCTTGAATTTTGTCAACTAGTCTCCGAGATTATTTAATGGAAATCAAGTATTCTTTCATCAAATCACCCGATGGTGAAATTGCACCCGATGCAGATCTCTCAACTGGAAACTGAAAAATGAAAAAAAAACAACAACAAATCGCTCCGTCGGAAACTGCAAACTCGAAAAATCACGCCCCGAATCTGAAATAAAATTTAAATCCTGTAGCCCGTTTTTTGCAATTTATGGCAGAAACTTTAAATTCTCCACGTGCTGGCAACGAAAGAAGTGTTGCATATACGGCGGCGAGATCCAATCGAGGGTTATGGGAGTCTCGAGGGAAAAATCATCATTGTTTTAAATGCGGCCATATTTACCTCACAACTCGGAGGGATGGACATTCTCGTATACATGAGACCTGCTAGAATTTTCTTTGGTTTTGTGCGAGTATTGGCCACAATAAGCCATGGTCATTCAACGCAAAAAGTATTCATTTTTCACTGTGGATAGAAAGGCCACTGTTCCACACACCGCAGTTATGCACGTTTTCCAACTGGTGTGGTTAAAAATGGGCGATGAAATATTTTACGTTCGTTCCCATTTTTGCTCCGGGTCTACATTTGCACCTGAAATGCTGGCGAAACCTGGGACTGCGGAGACACGATAGGCATAAATCATATTTGAAGACATTAATATGGTCTTATAATTGTTGGTGAAACAGGATACATAGGGGGCTTCGAGCGGACTAAAACTCAACTCTTTACGACATCGTGTATTTGAAAAAGATGCCAAAAAACTTTTATGAACAACACTTGAAAAAAGATCTACCACTGATGGCGTTTGAATATGTAGGGCCTATAGGCGGTAAGATTTGATTTACGAATAGCCCTGTGAGGGTAACAGTAGGCCCTGACATGACCACAGTTATGATGGTGGTAACAGGAGCCATGTGGCAAAATTAGGCCTTGTGATGACAACAGTCAGTCCTGCGTTGACAACAGTTTGCCCTGCGAAGGCAACAGTCAGCCCTGTGATGACAACAGTCAGCCCTGTGTTGGCAACAGTTAGCCCTGTGATGGCAACAATCAGCCATGTGATGGCAACAATCAGCCCTGTGTTGGCAGAAGTTTGCCCTGTTGGCAAGAGTTTGTCATGTAATGGCAACGCAGTTAGCTACACAGCCATTCTAAATACTCGGGCCATAGGAGATTTTTGTCAGACTTTTGAAGCACGGGGAAATGTCATTCCTCATCTGGTAAGCGCCGTTAAATGCTGTCCTTCGTGTAATGTGTTTTGCGGCGCATGTGAAATGGGGAATTAGATTGCCCCGTGCTTTCAAAAGTCTGAAAAACTCTCCTATGGCCCGGCTATTCTGAATGGCTCCGTATGTGACGGCAACTGAGCCTTTTGATGGTAGCATGCCACGTATGGCAGCAACAGTTGGTCCTGTGATGAAAACAGTTCGTTCTGTAATGGCAACAGCCAAAGGTAACAATTAGACCTGTGATGACAACAGTCAGTCCTGTGTTGGCAGCAGTTTGCCCTGAGTGATAGCGGGGAATGGTAGAGACATGCGACGAAAAATGGTACACATTAAACTAATGCGACAGAGAGAGGATTCCGGTGGATTTTGACTTCGGATGAAATATCCTGATTTCGAAAATGGGCCAGCGATCATGTGATGCAGATTTTCGACATATTCACGAGAAACTTGCCATATTTCCCCCAAACTTTCCTAGATGTCAGAATCCCACGGACTATTTTCTCTGCTGAAAGCGAGAATGAGTCAACCTCTATATATAAGGAAACACAAACTTAAAAACTTAAAACCGTTAAGCATGCCTCGAATGAGGCAATGGAATATTCGCCAAATACCTGAAAGACAATTTTCTTCATTTTTTTTTTCAAAAACAGAAAAAAAACGTTATGATACCAAAATTTCGCTCCGGATTTGAGATAAAGTCTGTCCTGTCTTCACGAAATGAAAAAATGCATCTTTCGGTAGTTCTTTTGTAGAAGCACCCTGCTCAGAATTTCGTACGTCAGTGATATGGACATCAATGGCTTAGAGTTCGTAGATAACCCGTTCCAGCTATTTGTAGCATTCTCATGTTTGCAAACTTCATGCCTACACCTTCTTTTCATTTGAAAAATGAGAATTTACACTTTGGAGAAGCTTCTTCCAGAAGTG
Organism: Sinentomon sp. SZTP_YWyxl; assembly: GCA_030068105.1. NCBI lineage: Eukaryota > Metazoa > Arthropoda > Protura > Sinentomata > Sinentomidae > Sinentomon > Sinentomon sp. SZTP_YWyxl. The sequence continues at coordinate 12,770 of JASGXE010007175.1, forward strand.
CTTACGAGTAAAAAGGCTTGCGAGACTGTTTAGATTTTATAAAAAACCTCCATGCAACAGAAATAAAAGATCCTCTTTTATCATCTAGGTCAAAATCTCACAGCTCCAGAGAGCTCTGTTGAAATCTAGCGTTTAATTTCTACCGCCTGCATAAAAGTAAAAAGAAAGAAAAAAGTTTCGAAGGCTGGGGAAGACGCATGTACGAGTTACATTAATTTCGCCGCTTCTCTTAAGCTTGCGTGAGCTTCAAATGCAGAAGCTGTGTTTTTTGGCGTTGTCGTGTTAAGTTGATCAGTACAGCTATTGCCGTAAAAACGTTTTATGCACCGTTTAAGATGTTATAGATGTTTTAAACCTGTCCAACATGGCAAATGGGTCCAATTATCTCTATATATAAAAGAGAAGACGATTTTTTGTTAGACGATTCCCGCCGATCCGCAAGGCCGATTTCGGCCAAATTTGGACAGCAAACGCACGGGACCAGAATCTGGGTTTTATCGAGCCATTTTTTCGAAATTTTGCCCCTGAAGGGCACAGGGCCCCATAAAAAATTTGGCGCACTTTGCGTTTCATAGATGGTGATGGGCGCAAAAAAGTGATTTTCTGTGAAATTCACAGATGGCAGTAAAAATCAACGAAAATTGCACTGAAGTTGAACAGTTTGAACAGATAGCATGCGCGCGAAATTTCCAAACAAATCGCCAGGGAATATTTGTGTGAATATGGATTCCCGAAGGCAATTTCTGCAGCAGCCGTCGTGGCCGAGTGGTCTAAAGCGATGTGCTTATAATGCGTGGATGGTTGGTTCGAATCCTGGCGGGATTTTTCTGGAAAAATCTTTTGAAAAATGCCGAAGACCTTTTCAACACCTGTGGGCAGACACCACGCAGCAGGTTTTCACTGCGTAGAAGGTAGACAACATGCAGTTGGTGCACTCAGTTGGTTGACACTAGGCAGGATTGGTGAAAGATGTATTTTTCGTGTTTTTAAGGTGGAACGCACCAGTTGAAATTCTGGCGATTTGTTTGGAATTTGGAAATTCGCGGCACGCGGGACGGAAGCCGAGCCCAAACATTTGAGCAGCCAGTAAGCTATTCGTGTTGGACTTGGAGCATGTTTCAACGCGTGCGTTCTTCGCTTTGTGTTGATGGGGCGAAGAAAGCAATTCCAAAATGCTCACTGATGATGTCAAGAAGAAATGCAAAATGTTAATTTGTGTCAATCAACAAATCATTTCATTTGTCATCATTTGTCATAATGTTTTTGTTTTTGTGTCTCTTTGCCCTGCCAAAGCCCTTCTTCTTCACATGCTCAATTGATAAAAATTAACATTAAAATTTAGACATAAAATTTAGAATAAGAATTAAAATTTAGTGTGACAATTAAAATTTAGAACCTAACGTTGCTTCTTGATCGCCCTGAAGGAAAATTTAGCCTCCAGAATACAAATACTGCACCAAAAATGAATCGCAAAAGTCAAATCTTCCTTCAGCTTCTGCATGGGGCTCCACCGCCCGCAGTCCCCCCACCAGGGGCTGTCTGCCCCTTGGAACCCCGCTGGGCTCCAATCCAGACCCCGACTACCGGCAGGATCCGCCCCCAGACCCCCATCTGGGCCGCCGCAATGTCCGGTAACAGTGCGGAATACCTGCCGCACACGCCGCTTCCGCCGCCTCGCCGCCTCATTTTTTACACCCGCCGCCTCGGTACCTTTTCCGGTAACAGTTCCAAAGACCTGTCTACATGTGGATTCGGCAATTTCGCGGACGTGTTTTGCATTCGCAATTAAAGCTAACCAAACCTGAGCTATAACCTCTCCCCGCCCTTTGCTAACCCAGCCCAACCCACCCGAACCCAATCTTCTTTGGCAATGTGCGGAGAGGTTAGGTCAGGTTTGGTTAGCTTTAATTGCGAATAAGGAATAGCACACGTCCGCAAAATTGCCGAGTCCACATGTAGACAGGTCTTTCTAAATGTTACCTCTTTTCCCGCCTGAACAAATGAGGCGGCTGAGATGGCGGACACGGCGGAGGCGGCGGAGACGGCGGAGGCCAATTTATTGTTATTCTAATAATTTGTGTTTAGGTTAGGTTTGGTAAGGTCAGGTTAGGTCAGTTTTTCTTGGATTTGTTTAAGATTTTGCGACATTTGCGCCATTCGATCTTAAAGAGTTTCGTACTCAAGTGTCGCGACCCGCACACGGCAGTTGTTTTCGACGTGAACCGCTGGCTCAGCTCCCCGCCCTTTGCTAACCCTGCCCAACCTACCCGAACCCAATCTTCTTTGGCAATGTGCGGAGAGGTTAGGTCAGGTTTGGTTAGCTTTAATTGCGAATAAGGAATAACACACGTCCGCGAAATTGCCGAGTCCACATGTAGACAGGTCTTTGGAACTGTTACCCCTTCTCCCGCCTGAACAAATGAGGCGGCTGAGATGGCGGAGACGGCGGAGGCCGATTTATTGTTTTTCCAATCATTTGTGTTTAGGTTAGGTTAGGTAAGGTCAGGTTAGGCCAGTTTTACTTGGATTTGTTGAAGATTTTGCGACATTTGCGCCATTCGATCTTAAAGATTTTCGAACTTAAGTTTCCCGACCTGCACACGGCAGTTGTTTTCAACGTGAACCGCTGGCTCAGCTTTGCAACCACCTTCTGCTCTTTATTTTTCTGCGCTGTAGATACGGTCAAACTTAAAAACAACCATTAATCCACCTAACCCACCCGCGGGCATCAGTGACAAAACAGCTCGGCAATGTTCTCAAACCAGCAGGTTCGGCGATGGAAACAACTCCCGTCTGCAGTGAAAAAGGCGAAAACGGACAGGTTCACTTCGGAACGCAACAGGCCGGCTGGATGCGCGACAAACTGACAAAATTAGCATCAACCCATACCCAAACCAGTAACCCAAGAAGTTGAGGACAAGAAGTGCAAGAAGTTCGGGTGTTTGGTTGATAGGTACCTTATAAGTAAGACAACAAAACGACGGCGAAATTGGCTGTTTCGATGGCCAGTTATGGTTCATTTGGTTGCCGATTTGGATGGTTTTGGTTGTCCACTGTCAGCTTGACGTTTATCCGCCGCCTCCGCCGTCTCCGCCGTCGCTTCATTGGCTCACATTTAGGAGGCGGCGAGAAAAGGAACCGAGGCGGCGAGTCGAACAAATGAGGCGGCGGGAGCGGCGTGTGCGGCGAAGGAGGCGCGGCAGGTATTCCTTACTACTACCCAATGTCTTCCCTGAAACCTGTCTGCCCCAAAACAAAAAGATTCATGGATAGACGGATCCTGTTACCGCAGGCCCATGTCATGGACCTGGATCCTGGTGTTCTTTACGGTGCAAAAATGTCATGCTGCAGAGCGGATCTCCCGTTTGCCGTCTCATCCTTAAGGAGTCAAGGGACTTGGCCTGTAAGCCCCCTTTCAGCAGCACAACCACGGGCACGAGGATGGCCCTTCCAAGTACTGTCCTGGACCAACGTTGCTTTTGCTTTTCTCATGTTACTTTTGCAGTGGTTCTTGCATTGGGACACGGAGACCAGATGAATTAGACTTCCATCAGATTAAAGGCTACGACACTGTTCTGGAAATATATGAGCAGCTTATGCTGCATAACTCCGTATTGACTCCGTCTCCGGTAATCTCCTCACGGAAACCCCCATAGACTTAACAAGAAACACTCTCAAATGTCCTCGCAGCGCCATGAAAGTAGACATAACTCGCACATCAAGCATAACAAGCAAACCTTTCAAGAAGTGCAATCATGAAGGAAACATTTTCTGAGTCAATGGGGGCGACCCGGAAACAATCACCTCCGAAGATACTTACAATGCGTACGTCGTTTGACCCCCTTTTAGGCCCACCAGCATACTGCACAAATATTATTATTTATTATTATTATTATTATTATTATTATTATTATTATTATTATTATTATTATTATTATTATTATTATTATTATTAATCACAAAGACTGCCACCAAGGTTTTGGGTGGCAGGAAGACGATTTACAAAGAAATCCTAGTCAAAAAGAGCAGAACAAGAAAAAATCGAGAAATCAAAGGCATTGGACGGCGGGAAAACGACTCAATACAATCATACCTAGTCACACAGAAAAGGACACAAAATTCAAGAAATTAATGGCGAGGTTTTTGGTGTGACGCCACGGAGAGCACGTGAGCGGGAGATTATATTTGCAGTGCCTGGGAGGTTATTCCAATCCCTAATGGTTCGGGGGAAATAAGAATTAAAAGCTAAGTTGGTTTAAAGAAGGGAACAGTAAAAGTTAGACCATTGTCTGTTCTACGCTGGATAGGTTTGAGTTCATAGCACGTGGGTAAACTAAAGTTTAGGGAGTTTGTAACCATTTCACTAAACAATTGGAGCCTGCGGGACTTCCTTCTACTTGCCAAGGATGGGAGTCCTAATTCCTTTAACAAACCAGTCACACTTATGTCTCTAGAAAAACGACCAGTAATTTGACGGGCAGCCCTCCGTTGTATCATCTCAACTTTGGAAATTAGATCCTGAGTAGATGGATCCCAAACTGCGCAAGCATACTCTAACACTGGCAAAACAAGCGCTGAATAAGCCTTCAGTTTCGCTTCTGCAGAAGAATAACGAAGATTCCTGAAAACGAATGCCAAAGTTTTATTGGCCTTTGCTGTCAAGGAGTTGATGTGTTCTTTCCATGAAAGGTCATTTGAAATTGTAACCCCCAAGTATTTAAAGAATGTGACATTTTGAATGGGGTGGTCCGCGATAGTGTAACTTGCCCCACTGCACTGAGCAGTCCTTCGCTTTGAAAAAACCATGGCTTTCGTTTTAGTAGGGTTAACGCGCATACCCCAGGCGTCACACCAGACGGATACCTGGTTGAGGTCGGATTGCAGTAGGCACGAATCATTAAGATTGGAAACTGTCCTGTAGATAATGACATCATCAGCGAACAAGCGAATGCTAGAACTGATATTTTCCGCAATGTCATTAATGTATATCAGAAAAAGCTGAGGCCCCAGGACACTTCCCTGAGGAACCCCAGACGTGACTGGTGATTCAAGAGAAGTGTGACCACTCACAGACACCGTTTGAGTCCTATGGGATAAGAAGCTGGAGACGAGCTCCAAAATAAATGTTGGAAATCCCAAATTTTTCATTTTACAGAGAAGTTTATCGTGGGGAACTAAGTCAAAAGCTTTTTCAAAGTCTAAGAAAATAGCGTGGGTGTCAGTACCAAGATCTAGATTCCGAGCTATATCATCGGTAAGGAGGAGTACTTGGGTCTCACAAGACATTTTACTGCGAAATCCAAACTGGTTGGGGTGGAGGATTTTTTTATCTTGCATAAATGCGGTAATGGTAGATAACACAATTTTTTCGAATAACTTGGAGCATATGCAAGTAAGAGAGATAGGCCGGTAACTATCAGGGCGATTAGCAGGCAAGTCCTTTTTCTTAATGGGAATTATGAGAGCCTTTTTCCAATCTGCAGGCAGATCGCCTGTCGACAAAATTTGGGAGAAAAGCGTTGCAAGAGTTGGACTAAGTGCGAGAGCAAGAGATTTCAAAAGAAGTCCAGAAAGACCGTCAGGACCCGGTGCTTTCTTGGGGTTAATCTTGAGAAGAAGTTTGCGGATTCCAAAATTACCAACTGCTGGTGGGATTTCAGGCAGGTCTGGGTAGCATGAGAAAGAATGACGTTCACGGCTGAGTGAGATGAAGGCGACGAGTACACACTGGAAAAATAGCTGTTCAAGACATCAGCAGTTTCGCCAGGTTCACTTGTCAGAGTACCCTGCGGCGTGATTAAAGGCGGAATGTCTCCACAGCCTTTTAGGGGTTTTAGGTAGCGCCAAAATTTTCTATTGTATTTGCTATCCAAGGTGGTATCAATAAAGGAAAAGAACAGTTTAGAATTTAAATCGAAACATTGCGCTTGTAGACTCACATATGAGGTTTGATGGACAGCGGATCCACTTCGTTTCCACTTCGAATGTGCACGTCTCTTCTTGGCAAATAGTTTGCTCAACTTGTAGTTGACCCAAGGGAAAGCAGGACAGCTTTTTACTTTTTTAACTGGCATTGACCTTTTAATGGCCAAAAGGGTGTTTTTTATTGTTAGCCAATTATCGTTAACAGTACGGTTGCGCATACAGTCAGCTTGAAATAATGGATTGGTGAGAAGGATATTATTGATTGTTGGCCAGTCGACTGCAGAGTAGTCAGTGAAAGTTTTGCTGGCTTTTCGAGTCGTGTTGGTGGGCCTATGTTTATGTTGAGTGGTGAACAAAACCATTTCATGGTCTGATATACCTGGTACAACGGTGATTTTGTAGGGGGCGCACTCGAAATTAGTCATGACTACATCCAAAAGGGAACATCTAGCTGGGGTAATTCTAGTAGGTTTGTCGACCAACTGTTTAAAATTTAACGTGTTGACAACTTCCTCTTTCGAGGAGTAGAGTCCCCTTAGTATTTTTATGGTGACTGCCCGTCCCAACTCACGCCAACAAAGGGCGCTTGCAGGCTTCGGACTGCCAGAGGCGTGGTTAGCAGCACCTTTAATTTGTATACCGCCACTCCAGCTAGCGTTTGCATGGCGGTGGGCAAGAGCATTGGGTTAAAGTGAGAGGCTTCCGTTCGGCAACGGCCCGGTCGCTCCCGGCTCAGGCTATCTCAAGTTCGGGTCACGGCAAAATCATCCAAGCTTTGCTTGGGAAAAAATCCCGGCTTTGCCGGTTTTCAAACCTGCCTTCTTGGCAGTCTTCCCCTGCCTTTCCAGGCAGTTTTAAATCTGCTTCCTTCGAGCAGTTTTCCGGGCCTGTGGCTCCGGTTTCAAGGCCGTCCCGCTTGAGCTTCACCCGGCCGCGGCAACGAACCAGCGCCTTGCTTTTCCCAGGCACCTCTCCGGCACTCGGCTGATAGGAAAGGCCAACATAGGCGAGTGCCTTCATATACGAAAAAATAGGATATTTCAAATCGCAAACTGCCGATTCAAGGCGAGTTTT
>JASGXE010007176.1:0-28990 GCA_030068105.1 Sinentomon sp. SZTP_YWyxl
ATCCAACTCAGAGCCGCACAGCCTCCGCACAGGGTGGTTACTGTTTGAAATGAAAGTTTTATTTTGAAATCAAAGTTTTATTAATCCTAACCTAACCTAACCTAACCCAACCTCTAGGTTAGGTGAGGTTAGGTTAGGTTTAATAAAATTTGATTCCTAAATAAAACTTTGATTTCAAACAGTGACCACCCTGTACGGAGGCTGTGCGGCTCTGAGTTGGATTGTCCGGTTCGTTGAGCTGGATTGTCCGCATATTGAGTTGAATTGTCCGGCACGGCGGCATATTGAGTTGAATTGTCCGGTTTGTTGAGTTGCATTGTCCCCCCGTTTTGCACAGTCCCCCCGTATAAACTACATAACCCGATATTTCATATGTCTCGCTTTGGCCCATGCACGTTGTCGCAATTTCTGTATCAGATCTACAAAACACAGCTTTAAAACCAGCGTTTTTGTTACAGAACCTTATGATATGTACCGGTCTTGTCATAACCATTGGAGTTGTGAGTCCCTACTTGCTAATCGCCTGTGGAATAGTTTCAGCATCAACGCTGGCATTTTTTGTCATCTATTCGAGATCGGCAATTGGGATGCAACGTGTCAAGGCGGCAGGTAAATTGCTTGCGAAATGTTATGCACAATTGTGTTGTATTATTCTATTGATTTATGCTTGCGGTAGAAAAAATGCAAACATTTGAAAAGAACAAATACGAATAAACGAAAGACTTTTGAAAAGGCGACGAAACGATTTTACACAATATCAGTATGTTGCAAAAATTATCAAGCAATAAGAATGAGAAGTTTGATGGAGTTAACCTCTGGTAGCAGGAGAATTTCTGATCAAAAAATGTCTATTAAAATATTGTGCTTCTAAATTTTGAGTGTGCAAAATATAGATTTAGTGATTGATATTGATTTACATATAAAAAGTGGGGTGCCATGTAATAATTTCGTATCTCTAACGCGAATTAATGGGCAAAACATTGCTTGAAACATTGCATTCGGTTGATTCTGCTATCATTGCATTTATCAACTGGCCCGAAGTCATGTTGGTGATATTGACCCATATTCAATCTTCCGGGAAGATTTAGCTCTTGCAAATATAACCAGCGTCAAATCATCATCAAAAGTTGGTATGTGGTTGACAACAAATTTAAATCGCAGACATCTAATATTCAGGGGGGTTTCTGTCCCAAATCCAGGCAAAATTCAAATTCACGGAGTTTGGCAATCATCACTTATAATTGATTTGGATGCCCTACCAAAAATGATTATTGATAGTCCGGTTTATTCAACCACCTTTATCAGCTTCTCCCTCATGAGCTGACTTCTAAATCTTAATCTTCATGCACTCAGCGAAATAAGAACAAGCAGAAGGCTGCCAACTCTCTCCAACATATTAGCACACCGATAAAATATCGAGTTGCCATCAGAATTCACCTTATGCCACCAGCCTCGCAGGACGCAAAATGATTTGCATATTATCCAACCAATCATAAAGAACACATGTCACTTTAACTCATTCTATCCAAGGATATGTCGAGACTGGAATAAGCTGCCCATTTCGGCCACCCATGTGCGCAATGATAAATCGAGCAGTCCATCAAAGTAACATTTTGCATTTGATTCATTGTCTTCTGTTCACTGCTTTTTTCATAATTTTCCAATGTTGTCTTACCATACCTGTACATAGCCATTTTATTCATTAAACCTTTTAGTCGTCTATATAATTATTGTAAACCACACTCGTCTATGATGCCATATGGCATCACCAATTTCCAAGTCTCTATACATCTGTGACCGCGTGTTCAATTTTTGAAGTGTTGGGACAACTCCTTTGATGAAATCTTTATTTCCGATGACACGTAAAATGCAAAGCCGTGTACAAAGTCTTCATTCCACTAATCGAAGTTGTGCAACCGAAATCGGAAAAAAATTGTGAACGGCGGTCTCCTTTGTCGGCATGGCAAAGCGAAGTCGACCTGTCAATCAAGGCGCGCATTTCCGGATGTCCTTTTTTACACTTCGGCCAACGACTTCCCAGAAATCCGATTGAAAATGTGATCAGATGCGGTTTGGCGGTGTCGTCAAAGGATTGAAAAAAAGATTTCGAGATAAACGCACATTTATGTATCGACATAATTGTTGTTTCTTTTGTCGGCATGCCCTCTGTTTTTGACTCTGAACTTTTCCCAGTATTTTGTCATGGTCCCTGTATCTCGATTAGGGATTTTTAAAGTGCCATGTTTTGAGCAACCAGCTAGAGATATCGAAAAATGGGCCGGATTTCACCCGTACGGGTGGAATCCGATATCGAAAAATTCGATATCGAATCGGTATCGATTTTCGAAAACATAGACCGGATTCCACCCTGCGGGTGGAATCCGATATCAAAATAATTCGATATCGAATCGAGATCGATTTTCGAACAAAATAGGCCGGATTCCACCCTTCGGGTGAATCCGGCCTATTTTCCTATTTTTTCGATATCTGCAGCTGCCCGGCAGGGCTTGGAGTGACATACCCCCCCCCCAACCGAAATTTGACCCCTGACACTTTTTTCACGCACAAATATCGATCCTTATATGCCAAATGGCATCATAGGACCAACCATTTAGGACCAACAGGTGAACAAAAAACGGCAAAATGAACACCATTGAAGCCCGCTTTTCACAGGTCAATTTGACAGGGTTACAGTTGACACTCAGCAGCACAATTCGGCCACGTTTTAGACGAGATATCAAAGTGGGGTTTCAGTTAAAAAAATCGACATGTTTTGACCAAACAGTGAAACGACGTCAGGGTTGCAATTTGTGGTGCCATGTGGTATCATAGACGAAATAAAGTTTCTCAACTGACCGCAAATAAAGGATAATATCAATTTGAATTTGAGTCAAGTGTAAGCAAATGTTTCGGCACGATAAATCTTTCATGGAAGCTTAGAAGCAGTACGTAAAAAGGACCTGAGAAAACTGATGACATACGTATCTCTTTTTGCATGTCTGTTTTGAATTTGCACATGGTTTGAAAATTGCACAGTATGGCAGAAAGCTAAAGGGCTCGGTGGTGTGTATGGTATGACTGAATTAATTTTCTTATGAATGTGTAGCAGTTTTCTTCGAATTTTTTTTTCTTTCTTTTGACTCCCAGACGGGCGGCAAAAATAAAAGCGCCGTATTGCATCAAAGCTTTCCAGACGTGTCAGATTTTGCGTGACTTCCGGACTGGTGTTTCCGTACTGGTATAATTACGGACTGGTATAATTCCGGACTGGTATAATTCCGGACTGGTATAAAAATGAGTCATTTGTACCGGACTGGCATAATTCCGGGCTGGCATAATCCAAACCCAGTAATCGTACACTCTAAAAAAATATGCGGCGGAGAACCACGGCTTCTTTGTTCGCTTTCAGGTTCTGTTGTTCGCTGCGAGAACACACATCATGCGCGAAGTCATATCTTGCTCACGGCTTTGCTCATACATGGGAAGAGGGCTTCGATGCAATGCGTATGCCAATATGACTTTGTTCATCAACAGCGCCTCTATAATCAACCCCTTCTCTCCAGCCACATCTTTTGCTTGAAAGCGCAGGCATCCAAGCATCCATTATACCAGTCCGGAATTATACCAGTCCGTAATTATACCAGTACGGAATTATACCAGTAAGGAAGTAGCCAGATTTTGATCTCCGTTGATCAGTTTCCAAGCGGAATAAGGTTCACAGACTTGAAGAGTACAGCCTCGAAATGGCGTACGTTGTACACCGCGCACCCTTATAAAACGGAGCGTCTCCTTGTGGCCCTACATAAAATTTGTTTGGTTTGGATAAAATGCAAAATCTCGGCGTCTGCTTTCCATGATGTCCATGGTCAAGACTCATAAAGCTGGTCATCAAATTGGGACTTTCGATTTTTTAAGGAAGCATTATCAATTTATTACCATTGATTCAGCGACTCTCTTTTCGATTGCAGCAATTAAAATTCGTTACATAACTGGGACTACATCCATTTCTGTGCACACTTATACTGTCAATACCAGTTTCGTCCGCGACCTATATAGACTCGAAGCAGGTCATCAAAATGGGCGCTGTTGATATTTCACGCAAGTGCGTCATGCAAATTTGCAACAATTCATGTTTCCTTAGGAAATAGTTTGTGTCGATTTTCAGAAGCGCTCATTGCGGTCTAGGTTCTCCATGGGACTCCAAAATTTTACAGTCAGTAATAAGCAAGTGGTTTGTAACGCATAACCAAACCCTTTAACCGTAATTTACTTCGTCGAGGCCAGGCACGCTATTACCAGTTCCTGAGTTCGATAGATCACTTCATCGCGCAGTTGACACTCCAATTTGATTTGTTCGAACGTGTGGCATGCTTTTCGTTAAAAATTCCTCGCATGACACAAATCACATTGATGCTGCATAACCTAAAACGACCAACAAAAAACTTCAAAAAGGACACATACCCACATGTTAAACACTCGCTGTTCTTTGTATCAGCTTTTGCAGTATGCCTACAGCCTTCACTTTGGTAATCTCGTAGGTGGCACATTTACAGGCTGCTTTAACTATGCGTTAGTGCAAAACGTTCTTATGCGTTGTGATGCAAAAGGTCCCTCTTGTCGGCTACTTTCTATCTTCTTGAATCTCGGTATTACTCTGATTGCATTGTGTGAGCTTAGAATGGACGGTTTAGATAACAAAAACTCAAGCTATTGAAGTTAATTACTTTTCCATGCTTTCACACCATACTTTACTGCACAGCATACTCCCCGGTGCTGTCGCTGTTGGGATCATCCATCCGTGGCCAATCAACCATTCGAGCCCTTGACCTCGTTGACATTGTAACAAATGATTTCGATTCGAAGCAGGTGAGTGATGCCTTAATTTGTGTATTTTCGTGATCATCTGGAGCAATTGTGAAAGACATTGATGTTCCATCTCAGAGTTCGTCCCCGGGCAGTGATGGAAAGTACATTATATTGCACGTTTTAATTGTCCGTGTTTTAATTGACCTTTACCGAAAAATGGAAGGGTTTTCTCTACCAAAAATCCTTGCAAAATCTATGGAAAAACTTTACGTGATTTGCTCAAGGAAATCATGGAATGTGGCTTCTCCATCCTGCATGACATTTCCATGTCCAATGGTCTATTCATAGTCTTTCAAAGCTTTTCCGATGAGATCCCTGAAACAACAATTTGATTTCGAAGGAGGTACGAATTAGGGTTGTCGATTATTGCTTCAATGTATTAATTTTTACAGCAGTCATAAAGCACAGATCGATATTAGCGGACGAAGGACAATATTGAACATTAAAAACACAATTGCATAACAAGAATAGTTAACATCACATTATAGAACAAACAGTGCGGCTGAGAACCTATGTAAGGCGAAACGCAGAGGTATTTGGTTGTCTGAAATTTTCGGACTTTAAAGAACATTTTAGAAACATAATAAATTCTTAAATGAAAAAATATGTTACGGATGTGATGGCAAGGAACGTTCTCAAATTGAACATGAAAAGAAAAAAAAATCAACCCTTTCGGTATTTGCCTACAAACAAAATTCTGTGCGCCTTGTGAATGGGCAGGGTTGCTCTGAAAATGTTTGTCGAGATCACTAAACTTGTAGGTGGCACGATAGCTTCTTCGCCGGAAAATATTGTCAAACCATATGTAGTGTAAAATTTCTTCTTCACAAACGCTAAATATGGCAACGGAGATCCCCGGTTTTGACCAAGTTCCTCCGTTGATTTGCTTTTTTAGCCACTGTATTGCGGTTTTTTATTGCCACCCACATCCAATAACGCCATGTCAATAGAGATCCCCCGACACGTTGGGGACGATTAATCCGTCAATTCTTTTTATCAGGTCTGCGGATCTCCAGAGGTCACTCTGATATGGTGTCAGATCGCGTCCAAACAGACCGAAAGTGGAAGCCAGTGGAACTGGGAGGTTGTGAAAATGGTAGGCTGTGTAAATGGGAGATCGGAAGTGGGAGGCTGTGTGACAGGACCCAACTGGAAATGCCTGTCGTATTGCAAGACTGGGAAAGTGGACTGCCGGTGGGGTCTGTGATCGCTGAAATTCCAGAAAAGTTGAGCTTTTGACGGCTTTACTCCTCGTCTTTGCACATCAACAATTCCTCGATTATTCTGAATTTATTCTGAAAATTACTCCATTTTTGTTTCAGAACTCTGCACAAAATGCCAATTGAACATTCCAACCGAAGTTTAGGTCTGATAACATTTGCAAATGCAAGACTACATTTTAAGGCTACTTTATTTTTTAACAAAAAATTGAAAAAATACTTGAATATTTTAAGCATGTGACGCAGGTCGATGATACGCACAGACATCCCGGAATTTTTTTAGCAAGACGAAATTCCGTTCAGTTCAAAAACCAGACGTTTTAATTTTGGATTCATGTTGTGCTGCCGGAATCAAATTTTCCGATCATTTTTATATTTCCTATTCTATAGGCTAATCGTGCGTCGGCTTCAATTTTATCCGTTTCAATTGCCCGAAATTTCTCCATTTGGATGGAAATTATCGGATGGATTTTCAAGAATCTTGTAATTTTCACCGTCCTCATCATTGGTGAGATATCTACTTCACGACTGACAAACTTTTTGACCGCGTTTATCGATCAAGCACCACGATCTCCCAATGTATATAGTACAGGAAAGCTTCGCATATTCAATTTTTGAAGTGTTTGGGACAACTCCTTTGAAGGCATCTTCATTTCCGATGACACGTAAAATGCAAAGACCTGTACAAAGTCTTCATTCCAAGAATCGAAGTTGTACAACTGAAATCGGAAAAAAATTACAAACGGCGGTCTCCTTTGTCGGCATGTCAAAGCGAAGCCGACCTGTCAATCAAGGCGCGCATTGCCGGCTATCCTTCTTGACACATCGTCCAACGACTTCCCAGAAATCCGATAGAAAAATGTGATCAAATGCGGTCTGGTGGTGCCGTCAAAGGATTGAAAAAAACATTTCAAGATAAACGCACATTTATGGACTGACATTATTATTGTTTCTTTTGTCGGCATGCCCTCTGATTTTGTGTCTGAATTTTTCCTGGTATTTTGCCTTGGTCCCTGTATTTCGAGTAGGGATTTCTAAAGTGCCATTTTTTGAGAAACCAGCTGGAGATATCTAAAAAAATAAGCCAAGGGGGGAATCCGGCCTATTTTATCCGGGATATCTCCACCTGCCCGGCAGCGGCTTGGAGTGACATACCCCCAGGCGAAATTTGACCCAGGACACTTTTTTCCCGCGTAAATATCGATCCTTTAAGATGCCAAATGGCATCACAGACTGGACCAACCATTGAGGAGCAACAGGTTAGGTAGAACAGCAAAATTAACACCATTGAAGCCCACTGTTCGCAGGTCAATTTGACAGGGTTACGGTTGACACTCAGCAGTACAATTTGGCGGCGTTTTAGACGAGATCTCAAAGTGGGGTTTCAGTTCAAAAAAAGATCTCTTTTGACCTAATAGCGAGACAACTTCAGGGTTGCAATTTGTGGTGCCATATGGTATCATAGAGGAGGTTTATGGTCAGACCGCCATCGAGACCCATATGCGTTTCGAGTTTTACGCGGCGCTTTTGCCCGAGAGTAGTGTGGCGGCTGATCGCTCTGTTGGCTTCAACGAGCAGAGAGCGTCATCCAACGCAGCACAAATTATTCACTTTCTACGAATGAGTTTTCTCAAATTTTAACATAATGCGAATATCCCTCGCCCTAATATTAAAACCTTAAAACGACTGCGCTCAGCCAGAAGAAAAGTTGTCATCTCATTGCAGATCAGTACGATAAAAACAGGACTGGCCTCAGGATACAAAAACGAATCACTGACTGGTAAGCAGGTGCTGTTGGCCGGTATGAGGAACGCGAGGATGTCCGAAGCGGTGCAAGGCTATGAATGCATCCAATATTTCGGACCAAAGTATACGTGACACCTAAAGCATAAACAAAGTGTAAATTATTTTTATGAATGACGCTCTAGCCTTCATGAACGGGCCCACTTCCGCCAAATACATGACAGGTTCATGGATAGGACTGTACACTCAATAACAAAATTCTATTAAGTTTTAACCATATATGGTCGTATTTCACATTGACTTCCATCGCTAAAGGCGAACACACTTGAAAATGGTATCTTTAATAATTAGCCATATGTATTTATTAATAATTAATAAGCAAGCAATTCCTGAGAAATTTCTTAAATTTGGTTTGGTGTGATCATTATGACTTGGCATAAAGTTTAAAAATTTTACGTTTTGAGCCAAAAGCATGTGGGGGAAAATAGTGGTGTACATAAATCTTTGTAAATATTTCATTTCAAGCCCTATTGACGGGTTGAACACAATACGGGGAAGATAATATCCTATGGACGGACAGTCATTTTCTGAATGATGACAATCTACTTCGGTTAAGTTCACAAGAATGTCAATGCACTTCAAGTTGACGGGACAATAAAAATCTCGTGGTAAATAGACCTAAAATCGTTGGTCATTCTCTTCTTTTAATTTTTAAGTTGGGTAAGATCAGATTCGGTAAGGTTAGGTCTGTTAGATATCCCATTCCTATAGCCTGCTTTAATAATAACTCTTCTGAAAACCAGAAACCTTACGATTATACTTTCATTTAAGGATCTACCCATAAAAAGAACCTATCGTCATCAAAACGAAACCTAACGCTACCTAAAAAGTTGCCAAACGTTGCCTAACGTTACCTACACGTAACGCTACCTAACGTTACCTACTGATCCTAACGTTACGTAACGTTAGCTACCGTTAACTAACGTTACCTAACGTTACCTAATGTTACTTACTGTTACCTAACGTTACCTAACATAACTTTACATAACCTAACCATCATAACATAATTCTTCCTCACTTTAAAATTAATGAAATGGGATGACGTTCGATTACATGCAATGGAATGGTTAGTTGGAAAAGGAATAGCATCCTTAAAAGTTAAAAGCAAGAGAATGATGTACTTATAACCTGAACCACGTGAATTAAATTTTCCTCTGTTTCAGAAGTTGATTGTCCGAATTTGTGTAGATGCCAGAACTGGATTTCTTCCATTCTGATGACTGTCGTCCGAAGTGGATGCGCTTAATGCGTCGTCCAATGCGCTTAATCGCCAATTAAATTTTGCAGATTCTATTCGTTTGCTGCAGTGCTTTCCATTAGAAACGAAAATGCTCCACACCCTGCCGGCAACAATCATTATTTATGTTTCAGGTTCTCCAGTAAACGAAGCTGCTTTAGCAATATCTTGCAGTTTAACAGTGTTCTCAACATTTCAATGGGGTTTGAAGCAATTGGCAATGGTACAAGCAGGAATGGTGGCAGTTGAGAGAATTGTTGAATACAGCGAGTTGCAGCCAGAAGAACAACACCGTGACGGAAATTGTAAAGGCAAGAAAAGCAAACATATAGAGTTTATTTGAAATATTGTTTTCCTTTTACGGTGACCTCTGGGTTATGTCACGCAATGCAGAAGTAAAAAAAAAACAATTTTAGCTTACGTCTAGAATTTTAAAATACCGATTTTTCTCAATAATTCTTTCACGATGGGATTTACTCGATTTGAGGTCGACCGGATTGAGATCTTGCGACTTTGAGTTCAGGCAATAACAATGTCTTATTGGCCATCACCATCAGCCACCATATTGAAGTGACAGCCATCCACCGATTGCTCGGCCAGAGGGACCACATTGTCCCGCTCCAAACAAATCGACATTACTGGAATAGAAAAAGAAAACGTAACCATTCTCTCTTAACATCGCCAACAACATTGCACTTGATAGGTGGTTCTAGAGACAGAATAGCAACTACAGAGACCAGAAGCTACGGTATTCAAGACTTCTGTCGGCGTTCATTACAATGACAATGACTGCGACTTGTCATCTGCTGCAGGAAGTCAGATTTTAAGCCAATATATGTTCGTTGTTACAAACCTTGCCCCAGTGGCCACTAATCAGCCATCCTCACCGAGCTATAGAGTTGCATGAGGCTTCCTGGTTGACATGCTCCATGCATTTCCTCAGGCTGCTATGAAATTCTTACCGTTGTAGGATTAACTTGTGCTTGCTACAATGTGAAATTGAAAATGATCCATTCCCTCATAACATCACCCTTCGTGGTGGATCACACAGGTAGTGTGTGAAGGAAATCCAGTTTCCATTCATGTTACAGCAACTGCTGGTTACCGGGCTCATCTTGTTGTAATGCGCGCCTAAAAATCGTCAGACGTCTTAAAGCCCGAATAAGTATGTGGCTAGTTTATGAATGTAAACTTGGTATCCTTCAAGCACTGTCCATATAAACCACCAAGGAAGTGTGGTGTTATCAGGGAATGATTACATTCTCAATTTCTCGTTATACCAAGCGAAAGTTATAAGTAGTCCGGCGCAGCCTGCATCCAAGCTGACGGGATGTTTCTGCCGAGAAGACTCATGCAGTCTGCCTCGATGATGGTGACATATGAGTGGCCCAGTGAGGCAAGTTTAGCATCAGGGAACAATGGTTAATAATCTTACTTCTGAAAGCATATCGTCACTAACGCCGTCCAAGTTGTCAATGCTGTGTATACCCTGAAAGACCGGCAGAAGTTTGCCTTCCAGACAAAAATCGACAAAAAGTATCAGCTTTGTTTTTGTTTTTTTTTTCTCGTTGTTTAAGGAATGTACCCATTTCGATCCTTTTTTAAACAGCTTTTTTATGCCGAGCGAGCGGCAGAAGCTTGCCTTTTCGATAAAAATCAACAAATATATCAGCTTTGTTTTTGTTTTTTCTCCTTGTTTCAGGAATGTACTTATTTTGATACTAAAATTTTAAGCAGATTTGTTGATGTGTCAATCGAGACCGAGTGTCAGCTGATAAAATGAACACAAAACAACTCGTCGAGTGGCAGAAAAAAACAGGCCCGGAACAGTCGAGCGCAGCGAGGAGCATTAAACCCAGCTTGCCCTGGTCAAAGGAATCAAGAATTATTGGCAGGGTTAACGCCATCCTCATTCGTGAGAGCATATCTAAAAGTGGAAAATGTGTGTTACTTAATTTATTTTACATTCAGCTTACGATTCATCAAATTTCATTTATTATCGCCACAGAGTTCCTGTTCGTGAGATTTCCCTTTACCCCCCATATTTTCTCGTTGTGGATGACTCAATGCAATTTTGGAATAGTTGCTCAAGACCTCCTTGGGAACAGTGAATTGTTATTATTTCTTTCAGGGAATCAACAGTGCTTTCCAGAGCTTAGCTGTAACAATGGAAAATATATTTGGCCAAAGTATGGAGAAATTTCTTTCGAAGGAGTTACCTTAGCCTACGGTAATATCAAGCTTCCAGCAATTTCCGACGTGTGTTTCTCCCTGCGTTCAGGAGAAAAGGTCAGCGGGCACACAACTATGTTTGTGTTTTTTTTTCAGTTTTTACCAGCTTCCGAAGAAGACTTAATTGGAACTGTTTTCTTGTTGACCTGCGATCTTGATATTCGACTTCAATGTGGAAATGTAGGCGTGTTGTCTTGATCTACGCACGACCATAATGTGAAAATTAAATTCAGTAGGACGTGGTCCAGATTTAGGCACAACATCAGGCCGACAAGCTAAAGAAAGAAATGCATTGACAAAAATCACAAAAAATAACGACTTGTATGGAGTTGGATAAAATACCCATGATACACTCACAAGTTAGATCAGTCTTTCGCAGACCTCGAGAGCTCCAATGTATTTGTGGGGATTCCGTTCCATGCACTGACATTTTTGTTAGCTGCTTTGTTACCGCCGCTGCAGGATCACGACGGCGTCGCAGTAAAGCTTTGCTGACTATCCCATGGTCATGTGTCATATCGCACTCGCCCGCCAACTTCTTTGTCGCGTATCGTGACTCCCACAGGTGTTCGTGATGCCCTGTGCAATGTCCATTGAAAAATTGGAGCATCATTCTTTACCTTTATGAGGCATATGGATCCGACCATCGGAATTTATTAGATAAACCACAACGGACGCATTTTAAAATTTGTGCAGTGGTGATGTATACATCTCTTTCCGGATGTATACATCTCTTTCCGGAGTGATATGAATACCAGCCAAGGGGTCTCTGACAAGGGGTCTCGAAACAGAAACACCGAATGCAAATTCACCCCGTTCAAAATTAGTTTTCAACAACAATGCGACAACGTGAACTTCAGGGCAATCTGTTTGTTTGTTTGTTTTGGTGCAAAAAATGTCCAGTCTCGTACATATGAAAGATGATAATTTGGTTCGTGATCACCTCCCTCCGCCTGACTATTCGTCATTTTTTGGTTTGTTTTCTTTCGGCCAACAACAACAACACGTAAATTTCGACAGATCAACTCGAAGCCCAGTCGAAACAGCATTTGTGGTGAACATGCCGCCCCTCACCTTCCAATAATGCTTGGTCAGTCACCGCGTCCGATTGAGCCGAATTTTAAAAAATCGGAGCCAAGGTAGATAGACGCTGCTTCGATAGACGCGGGACAAGGTAGGTAAACTTCGTTTACCTACCTTGATCGGAGCAGTTGTGTTGACCCTGGGGACAGAAGGAAAGGACAAACACGCCGGATTTTGTCTTGGCTGAAACAATTCTTTTTTTCGTCTTTGTCCCCTACTGCCCCTCCCGCCTGCTGCGTTCCGGGGTTTTTGAAGGGAAAAGGAAAAAGTGACAGAGAAAATTGAATGGTCTTGTGTGTGTGTGGCCACAGCCTTTGAGTTGGTCTTGCCGCCCCTCAGCCCCTCACTCTGCAACAATGCTGTGTGTCTGATCGCTTCTGCCCGAATTCAAAACCCATCATTGCTCAAAGAATAAAAACAAACCAAAAGGAGTTTGGGGCACCTCGCACGGAAAGCTGGGTCCACACGACGCGAAATTCACGCGCGAGTCCATTCGTGCGCTCAAAACAAAAGTGTCTTTTTCAGCATGAAGCGACGGAAGAGAATGCCATTGCCACGCCACTTCTGAAAACCCCATCCTCCACGCCGAATTCCTCTCCATTCACAGGATGAGTTTCGCCCGGCCATGCTACCGCGAATTCGGTGAACTGACACTTCAGATGTATCCCACTTATCTGACGCATCCGATCCGACGCTTCCAATGCGTCCGAAGCGGCCAATCGTCTGCCCAAACTGGCATCGGAAGAATCGGCGGGGAACTTCGGAGGAATCAGAAACATCGGTTGCATCCGAAAGAAGCAAAGAATGCATCCGAAGTGGTGGGTGGGGCAGGCACATTTCGGTGGTAGCGACAATTCGGGGGTCGCAACCCCCGAAATGAAAAAAATGTATGAATATCTGACCCCCCCCCGGGGGCTTATTTAAGAAATGAGTACGCGTTTGGGCCCTTTTCCATCTGACTCCGTGTTAAAGTCCCGACACTCCAAAAACGGGAAAAACAGCAGAAACAATGGAAAAAGGTTAGGTTAGGTCAGGTTAGGTGTGGTTAGGGCAGGTTAGGTTTGTTAGACAGGTTAGGTTTGGTTAGAGTAGCTTTATTTTTCACTTTTTTGATACGCGCAAAATCGGGATGCCCAAACGCGTACTCATTTCTTAAATTTGCCCCCGGGGTTTTTTATCCGATATTCATGCGTTTTTACCTCCAAGTAAAGAAGACCGTTTTAAGCAGATTTCCCCTCCCCCTAATTTGTATTTGTCGTGTATGGAGACCTTTCATTCTCAAACTCAATGAAAAAAATAATGAATCATCGAAAAAGAAATGCTTGGCTCCGATTGTGCTCTCTCCAACTTTCACCGTTCTCGCAGGTCACCCCTCACCCTGTCCTCTCTCAAAACAAAAGTGTCTTTTTCAGCATGAAGCGACGGAAGAGAATGCCATTGCCACGCCACTTCTGAAAACCCCATCCTCCACGCCGAATTCCTCTCCATTCACAGAATGAGTTTCGCGCGGCCATGCTCCCGCGAATTCGGTGAACTGACACTTCAGATGCATCCCACTTATCTGACGCATCCGATCCGACGCTTCCAATGCGTTCGAAGCGGCCAATCGTCTGCCCAAACTGGCATCGGAAGAATCGGCGGGGAACTTCGGAGGAATCAGAAACATCGGTTGCATCCGAAAGAAGCAAAGAATGCATCCGAAGTGGTGGGTGGGGCAGGCACATTTCGGTGGTAGCGACAATTCGGGGGTCGCAACCCCCGAAATGAAAAAAATGTATGAATATCTGACACCCCCCCCCCCGGGGCTTATTTAAGAAATGAGTACGCGTTTGGGCCCTTTTCCATCTGACTCCGTGTTAAAGTCCCGACACTCCAAAAACGGGAAAAACAGCAGAAACAATGGAAAACGGTTGGGTTAGGTCAGGTTAGGTGTGGTTAGGGCAGGTTAGGTTTCTTCAGAAACTAGAGAACTAGTGGGGCGAAGCCCCACTAGTTCTCAAGAACGAAAGAAACGAAAACAAACAAGGAACCTCTGTCCAACGGCAATTTTTTCTTCTGTGCCTCACGAAAAACTGAACACGAGACAGAGAGGCTCCCCGTTTCGAAAGTGCTTGTGTTTGTTTCAAGGCCATGCATAAACACCCATCAGCGATTCCCATCCAACCATCCGACACACTGCGACCAACCCACCCTCTTTGTTCATTTCTGTTCGTGCTTACCATCAGCAGGGGGCTGTGCCATACCTGAATCTTCATCAAATCTAAGTGAAATCGAAATCTGTGTTTTTGAGGCACTGATTTGTGGCGAACTGGAATGAAACGCTTGGAGGCCTTCCTGTGTGTTCCTGTGGTCGCGTGTCGCAGAGTTCGAGTCCATCGAGCCTTGAGTCATTAAGTTTGCCATGGGTTGGGCGAAAAGCGTTTGCACAGCTTCGGGCAAAATTAGTCCTCGTGCTAAGGTTTGCACTCGGACTTTCACTGGCCCTGTGCTAAAAAAGATTGCACAGACTCATGCCAACTTTGCACAAGGCTAAACCGAGTGCTGAGTCCGTGAAAGATGGTCATACTTGGCCCTGCCTCACCGACTTGGCCCTGCCTCCAGGCAGGGCAAAGTCGAATGCTAGCCGCAAAAACTGCCAAAATCTAGCTTTCCACTTTAGCCCTAGCCCTCAGGCTAAGTCGGTGCTGTGCAATTCGACCCATTGACTGTTGACATCACATCCGATATCATACCGCGGCTCAGATGGAACAATTATGGATGTACGGTGTCGTCCATGAGTCCTGGGAGAATCTCAAATGGGCGAGGTGCATTCACAATGTTGGAAACTGACCTGCGGACATCTTGTGCCTTTGATAAATTGATATAGGTTCCCTTAGTAGACCATGTTTGTGCTTTTGAGCTTACTGCACAAGCTTTTCGGAAAGAGATTGGTCGATTTTGCTTCGTGGTTTCGGCACGAAAATCTCGTACCTTCTCTAGGAGTGGTTCAACTGAACCTTCGTCCATTCACTGGAAATATGCCTTTACAGACAGCAATACAAGGTCAAACAAAAGAGCACCAGAGGGCAGCAGTGGTGAGATCTGCTGCGAATGATCCATTGAAAAGGAAAACAGACATTTGTACCTATTCTTCTACGTCAATTGGAACTTTCTTTCTGTGTTGATCTGATTATGACTTTTACAATCGCGTGACAAAAATATCCGGCATTTTCCATTCAATTTAGCAAACTGAAACTTTAAAGACATCCTTCTGACGTCTACAGAAATTTCTCGATGGGCAACAAACATTCTGAATTACAAGCCCAGTCACTCCAATAAAAACAGTGTTTCCCAAAAGTCACTTGACAACGCCTGCTATTTGCTAGTTTTTAGTGTTCTCTTGTGGGGGTATTTCCACAGATTTCAGGTCATGATTGGGCATGCAGCCTGCTGCAGGTGATATCCGTTTGAATTGGAACAAACTCCAATCCAAGCTTCCAGAGTTGCTTCAAAACTGCAATGCACTTTTCAGGGGTTGTCAAGTGACTTTTGGGAAACATTGTTTCTCAAAACTCACAGTTGGGTGTTTTTACGGTTTTAATCCCGTAAAAAGAACTGTTCAGCCAGAAGGATTAAATTTCCTTCTGTGTATTGTATTCGTATTTCCGCATTATTTCAAATCCAGATTGCGTTTTGTGCTCACATTGCGAATACCCTCACAACTCTTTATTGCACCAGCAAATACACATTTTACTTTTTTTCAACTGTCTCAATAGGTCGGTGTCGTGGGACGGACGGGAGGTGGCAAATCATCCCTCCTGAGAGCGCTGTTTCGATTGGAAGATTACAGTGGGCGCATATCGATTGATGGCAGAGACATCAAGTCCATACCGTTGGAGGAGTTGCGCCCAAAGATATCGGTCATACCACAGGATCCTATCCTTTTCGCTGGTACACTACGATATAATTTGGATCCATTTTCGATATATTCTGATGAAAAATTATGGGAGGTCCTGAGACAGGTAAAGAAAGGGCGGATATTTAAATTATCGTTGTGTTGTGACCACAAATGGAAAAACACCATGAAAATGGTATTGCCAACTTTACCGCATATACGTGGCATAGTTAAGCAGGCGAAAGTCAACTTGTCTTCCGCTCTCCAGTTATCCTGCAGGGTGCCGATCACTGAACACACAGTTTACTCCGCTTGTAGACAAAAAATTCGATAACTTAAAAAGCTCCTTAAAGGGTGTGCTTCATAGTTGATGGTAGAAAGGCCGAAAACTACCCAAAACTCTTTTCAAGAAAAAACTATGTTAGGGTATGCCCGCCCACCTCCATCTGTTCATCTCCGGCTCAATTGCTCTTCATCTCCCCAAATCACATCTGTTCATCTCCGCCCACACATTTGACCAATGGCCAAATGTTACCACTGGTTAAATACTGACATGTACGCACTTGGTTTTCAATGGCAAATTTTTATGTTCCTTTCAATTCCATAAAAGTGCCAGGTTTCTGGTCCATTTGAATGATCTCTGGTCATATCATTAATTTTTCAAGACGTTAATCAATAATTTGTAAATCGACCAATGGTTATATAGGGTGAAATGTCATGTTATCTGGCACAGTAAAACTTACTGAAACATCGTCCCATGCATCAACACAAAAACAAAGATAACAAATAATTGGTCACAGTGTAACTCTATAAGAGACTGTGTTATCTGGCAAATAACATCCACCCCCAGTCCCGAAACTGGAAATGAACATACGAGAACATACGCTTAGCAGATTTTTCTTGCGCCATGCATTGTTGGCGTTGGAATTAATTCAAAATTTGACACTCGACTCTGTTTTTATGGTGAGGTGAACTAACGAACATAAAGTTGTTGTTCAAAAACCGCTTAAATACTTGCAATGTGCCGTTCACAGGCAGCTGTGATATGTGATACACAACGCTGAATTTAACATTTAACTGAAGCAATGGTACCAGCAACGTATTTGAACATAGGAATCTGCGTCTGAGTGGATTTTGGTACCCGACATTTCCACGTTCTTGGTGTTTTATAACAGAAAGACTAGTTCATGATTCTTATGTGACCCGTATTACACTTGAATTTAATTTATTCACGTATTTTTATCAAGGTTCAACTATTGGAAGTCATTGAGAACCTCGACAGCGGTTTGGATGCGAAAATGAGTGAAGGCGGAGGGAATTTCAGTGTTGGCCAGCGACAATTAGTTTGCCTTGCAAGGGCATTGCTAAGGAACAACCGCATTCTTGTGCTGGATGAAGCAACATCAAATGTAGATCCCATGTAAGTCACACCAGAAAAGAAAACATCGTGGGGATTTTCGTATTTGATGGGAACGAATGTTTTGTTCCCAAAAGTATGGCCTTACAGCCTGCCTTTCCCTCGACGTTCAGATCATTAGAGTCTCTGGTCGAAATGCTGTCACTCTGACGCTGCTGAGCAATCGCCAACAATACCTGTTGCAATTCATATGTTGTGCCTTGACAATTCCCATAACATTATAGGACGTCACACTGGGAGTGCATGCCATCTCTGTTGAGGTGGACTGGGTGAACTTCATGGAACCAACCTGTGAACACTTGCCGGTAAATTCCTCATTTCCTCACCAAACCATCGACTCGCTGCTCGTCTCCGCACTTAGGGCCACCGCTAAAATCAATCTCTGAAACACAACAACTAGAGAAAAAGAATATTTTGTACACACAGAAAAATGCTGGGTCAAATTTGACCAACCTCAGGACCATATACCATCCACTACTTGCTGGGTCAAATTGAACCAAGAATGTGGATCATAATATTGACATTTTACTTGGGTTATTGTGGGACTATGTTGCGGTCTTTTTATCGAACGAAAATGCATTGTGAAAGAACCAATTCATGAATCAAAGTGAACCATTCATGGGTCATCGCAAGTCCGCTTGTGGATTTCGAACCGGGAACCGCGCAACCGATGAATCGTAGAATCGAAATGGATGTAAACTCCGTAGACCACTCGGCCACACCGACATCCTTACTTTCAGCTTCTTAAAACACGAAGTCATTCTTAGCATTGAGAGAGAGAGAGCAACCCTCTGCTGGCCATGGGCAAGGTAGGATATCCAAATGAGGTACGAGTGTCGAGATGCGTAGCATCTTGTCCTCTTCTTTCATAGTAAACCGTTTTTCCCCCAAAATTTGTGTCAAGAAATACTGATCCAGTGTCGTTGGTCACAATCGAAATTTGAATTTCATTGTTCAAATGGACAGCGAAATTACCCATTTTGTGGGATAAAAATGACACTTGTTTTTGTGTAAAAAAATGAGCCGTTTTTAGTCAAATTTCGATAAAATTAACCCAAGATTTCGTGACCCAGCGTTTTGGGTGCATTTTTGACCCAGCATTCTTCTCTATGTTTGAAACCGGAGAAGGGTAACAATGCAATGAATCTGGTGGCGGGTCTCTTTTCGGGTCATTGAATCGAGCAACGGGTTGTTTTGGAGCATTAAATTGAGTGATGAATTTCTTTTGAGGCAGACAATTAAGTGGCGCGATATTCTTGTGACAATAACACAGGCGTAGGGTTCGGTTTGGGACACCCCTTGGTTGTTTCGGCACGTAAACAGTTAATGATGCATGTAATTCACTTAGATTCATAAACATTTCGGAATTGAGGTTGTCACGAATTGAGGTTGTCACGATCCAAGAAACGGGACGATTTTCGTCCAAGAAACGGGAATCCAAGAAACGGGAATCCAAGAAACGGGAATCCAAGAACCGGGAGACCGCGGTCATCGTTCTCGCCATAGGATTATCGAATGGTTCCTGTCTGGTGTCAATAACCGTGAGAATAAACTCTGTGACCCAACATCGGAAAAAAGTAGGCCAAGCACAGAAATGTTAAAAAATAGGGCTTGTGTAAGAAGTAAATGTGAAAATACAGCTAAAGCAGACATCTCACATAAAGGATATTGACCAAAATGAAATCCACGTGTCCCGAACAGATTAAAACTTTGATGATGATTGCGTTTTTTAATTGCAAAAATTAGCTTCAATGGTGAGCTCTAAGAACGAAAGGTTGCACAACAATGCCAATTTTGTGGGGGGCCCGCAAATCCATCTGCCCATATTCCAGGTTTATCCGGATATAATGTAGCCTTATTGGGAACTTCCTGGGTTTTATTTTTGAAAATTTCATCTCACATTGACTTCAATAAAATGTATAGATCCGTGAAAAGTGACCAGAAACAATGCAAGTTACAACGCAATTTTGGGCTTCCCTGAGTATGGACGATTTGTCGTTAAGAAATGTCTCAATGCACAGCTGAAATAAGTCAAGAACTAATTACACCCACACTTTCATTTGCAGGACTGATCAGGTGATTCAGAATCTTCTTCGAACGTGTTTCTCAAAGCGCACTATGCTGATAATTGCACACAGGCTGAACACAATTATGGATGCAGACAGAATTCTTGTCATGGATAGAGGGCGCCTTGTTGTAAGCTTCAAGAGCTAAAATCCTTGCTGTATACTGCGTTCGCTTGTCTGGCTACCGGTTGTCGAAGTAGTTGAGGTCATCAGATCATTATGGCTGCGAAATCTGAAATGAAAGAATTTTGTTGAGTCCAAAGTCCAATTGGAAATTCCAAATGCCGGTGACTCAGCTATCGTCGGATCAATCCGTTTAAGAGAGATTTTGACACATTTTATGGAATATTTCGCCGTTTCGGATTGAGGTTTAAGACGGGTAACCGTCTTACCAATTTACTGGCGCAATTTTGCGCTAACTTCTTCTGTGCCAAGAGAGATTTCCCTCAGAAACCAAATCTTGTCTTTCCATGCCTTTCCTCTCCAAAGCCGAACGGAAACCTGCGATTTCCGCAAGTTCCGCAGATACCGCAGCCTGCATTTTAGTGAATCCCCACCCAATGAGAGTTCCCAGCAAGCAGAATTTCGCTTTATCAACATTTTTCAAAAAATCAGATTCATTTCTGTAAATTTTATTTACAAAGACTAAAAAACGAAAAAAATGTCCCCATTTTTGAACATTTTCTTCGATATTTCACATTTTTTACGAAATTTGGTCACTTTTTTTTAAATTTCTCCACCTTTCCAACACTTATTTACACAGCTTGGACAGTTTTTTGCATATAGAAATATTTATTGTTTGCATTTAGTTCACGACAAAATGTATTTTATTCATACAAAATATCATATATGTACCTATTTCACTGCTCACCATAGTTTCTATAAAACATAATTGATTCCCATATTTTTCATTTTGCAAGAATTGCAGCGTCTTTTTGAATATTCGGCGTGCACAAATTAAAAGGAGCTAAGTGAAAAAGTAATAAATTTTTTTCATTGTTGAGCAACAATGCTTTTTGAATGGGAAGTCACAGGAATAGAAATTTAAGTGTTTTAGACTTAGCTCTTTTTAATTCGTGCACGGCGATATGCACACTACCACCGAAAAACACATTTTATTCAGTGCTGGCAATACAGCAATTGCAAAAACGGCACAGTGCACAGAATTAATGATGGCAGTTTCTATTTCAATTGAATTCAGCAACATCTTTATCTAGTTTTGGCTCAAAATTATTCCATCTGTATTCTCTAACATGTGCTGATATATACCACATGAAAGCGATAACATATTTTATGGTTACTAAACTATAACATGTTTTGTTCTGCTTTCGCAGGAGGCTGACGAACCACTAGCTTTATTGCGAAATGAAAATTCAATGTTCAGCAAGATGGTCGCTCAAACTGGAGCCACTTCAGCAAAGAATTTACGAAATGCAGCAAATGAGGTTTGCCTGTTCTGTATCTTTAAGGAGGTATTATCACTGAAAACTCTACTTTTATCTGAAGGATTTATGCAATAAAAAACTTGCATTGGGGAAATTCACCGAGAGGAAACTCGTAACTGCTTTTTTGACAACGGATAAACTTGCCACTACACTCTAGATCACGTACTGAAAAATTATCTTAAAATAAGACAGCAGATATCTGAAACACTGCTGTAATCTCTTACTTTCAGACAAGAACGAATTATTAAGATAAAAAAGCGTCTGAAAATATTTAAGATAGGTGAAAATGTTTAATCCTGTCTTAAAATTTTCTCTTAATATGGATTTGGAATCTTAAATTAAGATAATTCATGCGAATTTAAGATTTTCAGACAGTTTTCGCCTTGTTTGCACCGTCTAAATTTAAGACAGTTTGCGCTATCTTAATTTAAGACAGCAATATGCCGTCTTAAATTATGGGAAGTGAGGGCGAAAATGTAAGAAAACAGAAAATTTGAAATGATATGAGGAAACATAACAGTTGTATTCAATGAAAAATCACATTTAAGAATTTACTGTTAAAAGCAAATTTCTCGTAATTTCCACCCTGGCCTTTGACCAGCACCAAAATTCCCCAACACTCAACGTTTTCTGTTCTGAAATAATTTGTGATGTTAAATAGGCCATCCTTAATTTCAAATTTAGCGTTATAGTCTTAATGTGTAATGATTGTTACTCTTGAATGATTTGTATAAGAGCTGTGCAATGTGCAATAATTGCTCCTGTTCATGTAACTGTGATGTCAATTGTATCGGAAAGTGAGTGCAAGAATTCAGTCTACTTCATGGTTGGCTGAACCTTTTTTCATTCTTGTCTGAAAAACTTGAGTTAATTTGAGACAATCCACATCTGTATTTCAGGATCAAATATACCTTTCCGTCATAAAGTGCATCTGAATCCAGAATTTAAGATACACTGTATCTTAAATTAAGATTAAAGTCAGTTTGCCATCTGAATTCCTCTCTGAATTTCAGACACTAAGATACCTTTCAATCTTAAAATGTGTCTGAAAGTCAGTCCTGTCTGAAAGTAAGTCATGGAAGGGTATCTGAAAATGTCCCCCAAATGTCTGAAATTAAGTCCAATCTTAAAGTAAGTCATGGGGGGTTATCTGAATAGTGCCCCCCCTCTTAAATGGGAGAAAAGTGAATTACTTTAAGACATTTTGAATTAGAGTGTAGTTTGTTCCTAACGAACCTCTATACACGGCCGGAACTTTTGCTGCCGAAAGGACATTTATATACAAGTTTCTTTGCAATAAGGACTCTTGCAACTGGGTTTTTCGCAACGGCGAAAGCTTAAACTTGTTTTTCGCAACGGACACGGGACACATTCGCAACTGATAATTTAGCCAAAAAGATGTTTTCGAAATTACCAGTTGCAACAACAAAAAACGTTAAATTATTGCAACAACGAAACTCGCAATTGGTTATTTCGCAACGGTGAAACTAAACTGTTTTTCACAACGAACATATTCGAAACTCGTACTTTCGCCGAGAGGATATTTGCAACTGGTTTTGTTGCAACATCGAAACTCTCAAAAGTTTTTTTTGAAGCGGTGAAACTTGCAACTGATGTTTTCGCAAGGATACGCTCGCAGTCAAACAGATTCATTTAACAAGCATTAATATCTTTGCAGGCAACAGAAAATTTTCCCGAAAAATTACTTTTGTGAAAAAAATTTGAAAGATTTTCTTCACATGCCGGAAACGCGGAACGGAGATTGTTTTTTGTTTCAACTAATCTCAATTATGTGCCGAAATAATTCACTAATGCAGACGAAATCACTTACCACCATATAGTCTGAACAATTAATGCAAATCTGAGTGTAATGGATAGGGCACAACGCGGCATGTTGCGGAACGCCCCAACACTTGTAAATTAATTAAAGAATTGAACAAACTGAAATGTTTTCCACTAAGAAAATAACGGAAATGTACACCTGATGACCTTATACGCTATGCAGGTGAGAGGTCGGCCTCAATTTAAGCCTGCCGCGATTACGAGTTATGACGCCCCATTCCGCCATCGTTGTGAGATTATTTTTTTTTTTTTTATTTTTTTTTTATTATTAAAGACAAATACTGCCGCAAATGAAATGGCGACAGGAAGGACAAACACATCAAGTCAATGCAGGGAAAGGAAAACTTATCTACGAGCACAAACGTCAATTGCGTGAGAAAAATTCAGAAAGAAAAAACCATCATCAAATGCAACAAACTGATCAATTATACGAAACGAAAGGTCATGGGTGGGTTGTGACGCCTAGGGACTTGCGTGCGCGGCAAATGTACGATGAACTGGAAGGAAGACCATTCCATTCTCTGATAGTTTTCGGAAAATAGGAATTGAAAGCCACATTAGTTTTAGAAATTGGAGCGGAAATACCATAACCATTATCTGTTCTGCGTTGGTTGGGCTTGATGGAATAACAGCTCGGCAAACTAAAATTCGTGGAGTGAGTGATAATGTCGCAGAATAGGTTTAATCTATGCACCCTCCGCCTGCTGGACAGTGGATCAAGATTTAGTTGTTGTAAAAGTTTGGTTACGCTAACGTCACGGGAAAAGCGACCTGTTATAATACGAGCCGCTCTACGCTGTACCATCTGAAGTTTGGAGATCAGCTCCTGACTCGAAGGATCCCAAACAGCCCCAGCATATTCAACGATTGGTAGGACAAGGGACAAATAAGCTTTTAACTTAGCCTCTTGGGAAGAGTAACGCATGCTTCTCCCAACAAAAGAGAGAGTGCGATTTGCTTTCATACAGGTAAAGTTAATGTGATATTTCCAGGTTAGGTCATGAGATATAAACACACCAAGATATTTGAAAATCTTGACATTTTCGATGGCCTGGTCCTTTATGACATATGTTAGTTCTCTCCGAGGAGTCGCTGAGTCGCTGAGATTATACAGTGATACAGACCATGCCGTTGCCAGACTGCTCCCGAACACGGATTTACTCTACCGCAAACAAATGCTGCATATTTCCATTATTTTCCAGCAGGACAGAAAACGTTTATTGCCCTTCTTTCTACAGGCGCACTGCAACAGAACAAACAGGAAATTGGTTTTGAAGGCAAATTAATCAACCTGCCATTTCAAGACGACGACCTATGGTGATATCCGAAATTCAAGCGATGCTAAGGACATTTCGAACAGCAACACTCTGTGGACTTTGAATTGTGTGATTTTGTATCGTTACTGAACTACTCCCTTTAAATCCATGATAATTTTTGAAAGCAAAAACAGTAAAATAATGTTTTCTCTGGCGAAAGCTTATTTTCTGTCAAGCGGTTTTGCGGAATTGCAGGAGTCTATTTTTAAGGAAATTTTACACTCAAACCCTTCACCTTCCGCTTTCTTTCTTCTCTGACCTTCTTTCTTCTCGAAGTTCTCAATGCGTTAGAAAATTTCTTCTTTAGATTCACTGCCACCCGAGACCTCCGGCTGCTGACATCACAAAGTCCAACCTGACTTAACCCAACCTAACTGACAGTTTCGTGGTCGACTATGGTTGGGAAGGATGGATCAGGTACAGTTTTGCTTAGTCAGGTTTTTGGCATTAGAGTGAAGTGGGGGAAGATGCCCCTATTTTCGGAAAAAGGCGGGTGAGACGCGCATGACAAACACTGAACCCCGCCGTGCATCACAACTGCCATCTTTTGGCTGCGCACCGAAGTTGGTATTTCAGTGTTTTTGTCACAGATGTTGAAATGCGAGCACGTTTTCCGAAGGCTTCAAAATAGGCATCTCTCCCGCAGGGGTGGGAGAGATTCCCACGTAGGGTGGGAGAGATGCCCACATGTAAAATACAGCAACATCAACAAGCAATGTCCGTTTTGAGATTACATTTTCATTGGAATGCAACAAAGAAAGGAGATGGGCTTTGGGACACACATGTAAAAACATATTTTGACAAGAAAAGTCTGAAAAGGACACATGGCTCATGGCAATGTGCTTGCAAAAGGCCTTCTGAATATGGAATATCCACTGAAAAGAAGTCTGCAGCGACTAGTCTGTAATGCCATCGTAGGACATCTTCTCCCTGGGACGCAGTGGGCGAAGAGTGGTAAACAGATAATTAGTTTGGTCACTGTGCAGTGCAAAGTCTACTCAATTGTAGTCTTGAACAAAAAGGTTCACAACTCCAACTGTCAGTCGGAATCTGAGGCGGAACAATCGACTCGAACGCAGCGATGGCACATTGTTGGCTATCCAGCACATGTTTCGTGCAGCCACGAGTTACACTTTACACACTGGATCCAGTCTGACCTGTTACGAGATCAGCCTGGTGATGGTAATAGCCATTGCACCGAGCACAGTAATCTTCCGCGACGGATGTATTCTCGTCATCTTTCTGTTGGCTTGTTGATGTCACACTTCGAGCAGCACCTCTATTGACTTTCACAGACCCAGACCCCCGCGCATTTTTTTGCATTCTCTCCTCAGAAGCCACACGCACGTTTTGGCGATTTGTAGCACTTGTCAGAACGCAAGACAATTGTCATGGTTGCCATTCATACCAATCATTCACCATCCCTCTCCACTGGTGTTCGGTACCCCTGTATGTGTCTGTGGCTTTATTGTGTTTCTGTCCGACCAGAGGCCAATTGACAATTGACAATTGTCAATTGGCCTCTGGTCGGACGACGTCTTGCAATTTTTGGAAATGGTGAAATAGCTTCAAAATGAAGTGGACTGCTGAGGTGGGTCGTCAACGTCGTCGCTCGAATTGTCAGATTCGGGATCGGGGGGATGGACCAGTTGCTGGGCCGCTTCAACTGCAGCCTCCTGGTTTTCAGCGGGAGCTTGGGCTGCATCTGCTGGGGCAAACAGATGATCTGGAATTGCCGCCTGGTTGAACGGAACAACTCCACAAGCCCTGAAGCCAGAACAACCAGTCTCCACACTTGCAGCTCTCCCCCAAGCTTGGCCAAGCAGCATTCCGTACACGTAACGGGTGATGCGTTGACCAGCGTGGGTGCATTCCCAGTTTTCTTCTTCTTCTTCTTCTTCTTTGGGTCTTATGGACAGAGAGCCTGAGGCTGGTGGTCCGACCGTTTATGTTTTTGTTGTGTCGTCAGCCATGGTCCCGGCGAGGTACTGGCAAATGTCACCTGAGAGTAGCTGCTCCAGCACCCACCGCTCCAGGCACCGAATCAAGGGTCCCAGCGAGGTACCGGCATACTCCCGAGGGCAATTGCAACAGCACCCACCGCTCCAGGTCCCAATACCTCAGTCACAACTGCCGATACTGCCGGTATTATGGCACGGCCAACCCGCAGGAAACCGACGTCGAGTATCGGCGGGTGATACAGTTTTGGCAAGCTTTATAGAAATATGTCTTAACCCTCTGGCTGGCGGTGGGGTAGGAAGACATAACCTGGCGGTGTCATGTACACATGACACCATCTTTTGCACCAAGTTTTTACCTGTAAACCATGCTGCGATTCGATACTTTGTCGATGGACGTTCATTGCTGATGCCTATTCATCATTTTGGCGCCAAAAGCACGCACAAGCCCTAATCGGACCTGCTTCCACACTGCTACATGTTATCCACTAGCTTCAGTTTGAACTTGTGGGCCTTTAGATTGTATAGCAAAGCAGTTGGAAAAATTGAAACTTCGAAAATCACATCCAGTGAGTTCGTAGACAAAGCAATGGACCCCCCAATGGTGTTGAAAACGCCGACAAAAGCTCTACCCCTTTCTATATATGGCTTGATGAGAGAAAAATAAAATGAAATGGGAGAAAAATGCACATAAAGATTCTGGTTTCTTTCTCTACCGGCAAAGCCATATGGTGCGCTCATCCTGGGAGTATTCATTTTCCTCAACCTTTGTGAGGTATGCCAACACCATTATCAATGATTTTCTCCAACAAATCAAGACTGATAATGCATATTTTCACACTTATTTAGTCTTCCAGCATGAATAAGTGTAAAAAAGTATATGTATTTGTACTCTTTGACTAACCTTTGACTAACCAGAGTACCTATGACTAACCTTGTCAAGAGTAGTTTTAGGGCACAAAAATGTGGCCAAATACGTCATGTACACATGACACCGATTTCGTGGATTTCGCATTGGAAAAAGAAACCAGTTTTTGAAGGCTTTTTCGCCACTTTCCGGCTAAACGGTTCATTTTAGCGCTTTTCGGATGACACCCAGTGCCGGGGGAAGTACTTCCCCCGGCACTGGGTGTCATCCGAGCCAGCTTAACGCTAGCCCCCCCACACCCGGGGATCCGGTATTTTTGCACACCAATGGTATACGTTAGTGCTGGTTGGTGCTCGAATTTCAGCGTTAGTGCCCGTTCCAGTCCAGAGTTATTCCATCTTGAAATTTGGGGTAGGGCCGCCCACCGTTAAGCTGCCCCCCCCACACCCGGGGTTTGAATTTCTGACCACAGCATCGGTTAGTGCCACGTTAGTGCTGGTTGGTGCTGGTTGGTACTCGTTGAAGTGGTAACAGAGCTGAGATCTGGCGCTTCCGAAAGGGTACATGAAACATGCAGGCTGGCTATCAAGGCTCACGATTAAAACCCAAATAGGGGGACCTACTGTTTTTTACACTTGTCCCCCTCGGACAGGGTCGCTGGATATGTCGATATGACATTCGGTAAATTGGTAAAATAGGTCAAATACATGTTGTTTATTCCAATGGATGGAATCTGTCGCCTCGTGCAAAATTTCTTGGAAACCGCGCGTAAGGGGTGGCAGGGTGAAGGGTTTTGAAAACCCGCGCACGGGTTGCGGGCTCATGGTCACTGGATACCTTTCAGCTGTTGATTTTTCTGCCGGGTGGTTTTGGAAAGAGAAAAGTAACGATAACGAACAAAATAAAAAAAAATCTTGAATTGGACGCAGTGTGTTATGTTGCAATCCTGATTCCAAACTGTTTGACAGGTCATGTCTTTGCAAATCAGTCATAACGTATCTGATTGAATTCCTGCGATATCAGCGAGCCTCAGTTGAGATTTTGACCTGTGGGGACACGCCAAAAATGACCATCATCATCATTTTCGCATTACCGTACTTATTCTCATGCATCCGCATCGCAAGTGCAGAAAAAGTAATGGCCTTGCGAGCGCTTATCACAGGTCCCCGAGACCTTTATGCCCTATTCGCACTATGCTGACGTGGCGTAGGCGTGGGTCTGCTGGCGTGTTGTCGTGACTTTTATTTGGCGACTGGAGAGCGCTGAAGACTGCTGATGTGGCGTTGGTGCCACGTGGGACTCGATTCATGTGCGAACATTGAAATTCTCGGCGCCGAGCTCCGTGGCGCAGATTTTGTTGACTTTCGTTGTCTTCTTGGACCACCGTCTCACAGGCTTGGTCAATTCGTTTCTCATTCGGTGCAAAAGAGCGTACCTGCTGGCTTCATTCAACAAAAAGAAATGCTGAATTCAGTATTTGAGATCCCACACAGTTTTAGCACGGTCCATTTGGAATTATGGAGAAACCATTTGGAGAAATGGAGAAACCATTTGGAGTAAAACGTGAAAGGACATTTTTGTGTCGCTTGCTGCATGGGAGCTGCTTTCACGGAAACGTTGAATGCTCACTTTCACCATTGCGAAAAAAATATTTCACACTCGCTGGTCCCGCAGAAATTTAATCATGTGCCTGAAGACTGATTTGCTGATTGGCCTGATCCAGGAATCAGGACTCCAAGATATGGGATATCCGTTCCAAAATT